>JAQFXU010006305.1:0-10434 GCA_034693705.1 Spatulosminthurus flaviceps | reverse complement strand
GTTTTGGCTGTAACTTTTGATCCACGCATCAGAATATATTGATGCATGACAATTCTGAAAGAGGAAGTTTTGAGCTTTAAAAATTGGTATGGAACATAATTTAATACATTAAGATACTGAAGAAATAAAATAGTTAAAATCCCGAATAAAACAATGCTAACTTTTAGGGAACTATAATTTCCAACAAAATTTTGACAAGCCTTTTACTAGAATTTTCACCGAAATATTTGTACCTAAATTTTTTAACATATTTGACCGTTTGACCGAAGATTTTGTTCAACTTTGGTGGATCAATGATTTCCCATAACTTCTAAAAAATCTACTAACGTGAAAGGAACGAGTTATTAAAGCTCGAGTGGCCTTAGTAAGTATAAGTGATAAGTAGGCCCTCATCATTAATTTAATGCTTACGCAAAAATGTAAGCGAAATGTAAATGATTTGCTCATTATGCGTAATGTATAGCTGAACTAACGTTAATTAGCTGGAAAATTCATTTGCAAAGGATAATTACTTTATTAATTAATGTATTAATTAAATTATCACCCTTTACCCCTTTATTTACTTGGTGATCCAAATCTTTTTAAATTATTATTGATTGATTATCATTGTCCCCACTAAATGAGTAGTTCTGCCGAAATCAAAATGGACAATTTTAATTAAATTTTGGTAAAATTTTCCCTGACTACTAGGAGTAGTCTAGCAAAAGAATATTGGCTATAGGAATGCGTAAACCCTAAAAATCGTTATCTTTAAAACCTAAACCTTATTCAGCATAAGTAAAGAATAAATTTTAGTAAAAAAATTATTAAAATTATGAGCTGACTGTGACTGGAATATTATACAACAATTTGACTCAATTTTTCACATTTTTTTAGTACTTTTTGTCATTCAAAATGAAGATAATTCAAATCCATCAAATATAATTTTTTTACAAAACTAATAAAATCCACGCACCAAATGAAGAACATCGTAAGGTCTGTCATCTTGACCCGATTGAAAACCAAAAATTGCACAAGTCTTCCACTTATAAAAACCCACATAAAAAAATGCATAAACGTCCTAAATCTCCACAGCCACAATTTATAGGATTTTTCCCCCTCTAACCTAAAATCTTCCCTCCGCTTGTTAAAATGAAATGGACATGAGCCAAATACTGCTATTATATTCATATATCTACCCACATTTCCCAGCACCCTTTTTGTCAACATTTTCCCAATGTTCCCAAAAAAAACAAGCTACCTATAAAATCAGTCAAATTTCCAAAAAATTTCCAAAGCGAAAAAAGTCTCACACCCAATTGAGCAACTCCCTACCTTTAAACTGACTCAAGAAATAATTAGATTACAGGATCTAGTCAACATTTGTTGTTGAATTTTTGGCACGGGAAATTTTAATTCCCTCATGTTTACTGTTCAAATAGCAATTTTTTGCAAAATTCAATTAAAAGATACATACTCAAAACCTTTACATTTATTTTTTGTGCTTTTTCGTTTGGAGAAAGCACACCAGGCATTTGACCATTATAAAGGTACAATAATAAAAGTCAATAGTAATCCCAAGTGTCTAGTGCTACAGAATATTTTATTATTTAAACCAATTATAAAGTGCTGGGAAAAGCTATGTCATATGCATAATGCATGCCTAACCTAAATGAGAAAAGTACCTTTACATACCAAACTCTCCAAAGTATGTACATCACATTCATTGATTCATTCTGAGAGCTAAGGGTGGAATGTCAAAAGTTTAATTACATTTTTATTTTAAATGATACTTTTCAGGAACAAACAAACGTGCAAAGGTAATTTAGGGGACAAAATATTCAACTGAGAATTCTGTCTCGGTTAGTACATAACAAAAGTAGCGAGGTAGTGTTTAAACTACTTGGGCTTGACTCTCATAGCTTTTTCTCATCACATGCTAAGTCAATAACCTTAAACAAAGGTGCTGGAAGGAAGAAAAAGTTTCTCAGTAAAATTCTTTATTCTATAATAATAATTATTGCTATTGGTTTAATACGGACCAGTGAATTAATGCAATTATCATGAATAAATATTTTTTTAGTACTTTTGATAGTTAGCAAATTAATTTAGGGTAATTATGGAGATGTTCGTATAACAGGTCTTTTATAAAGTTTCAAAGGTTTCATAACGAATTAGCTAATTTCCTTGGATATGCCCGAATGGCGTCCAAATCGATCAGTTTTAGCCCAAGTGATTTTTTTTAGCGCCAGTTAAAGGGGGATTTTTTTATAATATCATCGACCCATTTTATAAGATTTGGAAAAATATGAGTCAAATACAACTAATCTAATAATTTAGGATAAATCGTCCACAATATTGGGCTAGCGATCCTAAAAACTAACTTGGTCAAAATAAATGGGTGACGTAAAGTTCTGCTGATGGTGGGATTTTGGCGGGAGATTTAGTTGATACAGTGATGTTTTAAAAATAATAATCTCATTTATTGAGTTTTGTCATCCTAGTAGATGAAATGGTAATAAAATACAAGTGTAATTTTATTGCAAGGAATCATCCGAGTATTATTAAATGAAATGTGGATGATAAGATAAAATTAATTCCTAACTAATCTTGGGATTAGAAGGTCGGGAGCTTGGACGCCGGAGTATGTAGATCGTGCACTGCGGTTGGATACATTGCTATTCCGGCGGCTGTAATCGTCTGGGATGGATAATGTAAAGTGAGGATGTGCACTACCATTCATTAAATCGTGAGGATATAGATGTTCAACGTTGGGGCTGCCATGGGGATTTCTCATTCCTAAGGTTACTTTTGGAACGCTGAGGAAGTTGTTGTTGTTGTTGACAGATACATTGTCGACGGTCATATCGAAACTTTTGAGACTAAGATTACTTGGAGATGCTTTAAGAGGCTTGGGACTGGAGGGCTTTTGTTGTTTCTTCTGGTTGCGACGATGGCGGTAATAGAAGTAGAGGGCTAGGTAAAGCAAAATTATAGCAATTAAAGGGAAAAAGGAGTAAACTAGTATAAGGTACCATGGGATTCCAGTGGATGGTTCATCTATGGGCGGAGCCAGGGAAGTGGTTGGAGAACCTGTTTTGGCGGATGGTGGGCTTATTGGTGTTGAGAATGAAGTAGAAATTGGAGATACATTAGTACCAGGATTTGTCGCAACGGATATGGGACTCGTTGAATGGGGCAAGGTCTCTGTTGATTCAGTCGCTGGAGTTGATGAATCAGAACTCGGAGTTGTTAAACCGGAAGCCGAACTTGAGGAATCGGAACTGGGTGCTGTTGAACCAGAACTCGAAGTGGGGGAATCGGAGCTGGAGGTTGTACCGGAACTATGAGACGTAGAATCGGAATTGGGTGCTGTTGACCCGGAACTCGAAGTGGAGGAATCGAAGCTGGACGTTGTACCGGAACTTGAAGTGGAGGAATCGGAGCTGGACGTTGTACCGGAACTCGAGGTGGAGGAATCGGAGCTGGACGTTATACCGGAACTCGAAGTGGAGGAATCGGAGCTGGACGTTATACCGGAACTCGAAGTGGAGGAATCGGAACTGGAAGTTGTATCTGAACTCGAAATGGAGGAATCGGAACTGGAAGTCGTACCGGAACTCGAAGTGGAGGAATCGGAACTGGAGGTTGTACCGGAACTCGAAGTGGAGGAATCGGAACTGGAGGTTGTACCGGAACTCGAAGTTGAGGAATCGGAACTGGGTAACGTTGAATCGGAACTGGGGGTCGTTGAAACGGAACTGGATGTGGTTGGATCGGAACTGAGGTCGGTTGAATCGGACCCCAAAGAAGTAGAATCTGAGCTAGGGCTGGTTGAATCAGTATTTGGAGACGTTGGTTGATCAACTTGCGAACATAATGCTTTGATTACATCCATATCTGATTCGTCGTATTGTTTCCCTTCTACCAAAATGATAGTGTCAATGAATAAATAATGTCCCGCAGTTCCTCGTTCCACGCCGATATCGATCTGAATAGCAATTATAAATATGATTTTTGTACACTGTTCTAAATGGATAAAATAATATAAAAATTGATTCTCACCTGCTCATTTGGATCGATTTCTATCAATTCTTCCTTCCAAACGCAGTCGCTAGCAGCGTTTAATTCATGTATAACATCAACCTTTTTAAAAATCAAGTAAAATTCGTAGGGTACTGGCACCACTGACAATGAATGCGCATAATATTTGATGTAAACGTAGGCGGGCTCCCTTGCACCAGAAAATGTCTTCAAGATCCTCGGATTTGCATTGTTGTTTGACTTTGATAAATCAAAATAAAATACATCTTCGTACTGTCCGGTAAGTTTCCCTTGAAATTGCTGAGGTAGCTCAAATTCATCTTGTGCCCAATCAAGAACTGCTAACCCATCGACGATCCAATTATTGTCGACAAAATTTTCTTCATTATGAACACATTCGTAAGTCGGATCCTGACCTGACACTTGTATATATAATGTGTCAAGCAAAAATAGTGCCCACGAAATAATTAATGTAAACCTCATTGTGAGAATCAGTGGTTAATTTTCGGGCTTAATTTTATGCTAATAAATTACAGAGTGTAGATCCTTTGGTAGTAAAGCAACTGCGGATTAAAGTATCAGAAGGTATTTTAGTGCCCTTGATAAAAGCCATGTGCCATTCAAAAGATTATTTAATCGAGGATTAAAGGATTTTCTAAATAAATTGTTTGCTCATCTTTCCTCCATATTTACTACATCAAATTGACACATCATTAAAAATATGCGCATCCGCTTTTACTACATTGCATTGGATGAAAATACCTTTCAAGAGTAAGCTTGCAACGAATATGCAATAAAAAAAGCTCGAGAATATCCAGAATTCTCATGCATACGTATTATAAAGCTAACCTGCGAAAAATCTAGGGCGTCCAATTTTTACTAAAAACATCGATGTTTTTTCAAAAATTCGGTTTTATATTTTTTATTCATATTGATCTAAAGAGCAGTGACGTTTTGTTGAATTTTATTTGAAATTGCCTGCCTTTTCTTTCTGTGAACGCTTATAGTGGAGGGAAAAATTGAAAATTTGTTGTTTTTTTCTTTTTCGGACTCAACCAGAAATATATAGTGCCCTTAGTTTCTTTCGAACTGAGTTTAATGTAAGTACTTGCTCAAACTACCGCAGGCATTTAGAAATGGGAAGAAACAGAACATATATACACTGTTGAAATTTCGGCTCAATATTTTGCAAACCCTTTGCAGGAAACCTTTTGGTCCGGTATTCCGGCTGATTCGTCAAAATTGCCGACACGATAAATTGATACAATACTCCACAACGCACTGTTTATCATTTTCAATGTCCTTTCCTAAACCAATCCTAAAACCGATTTTTGGGATTTTAACGGGTTGAATATAAGTCTGGAAAATTAGGAAAATATATTTGAATGCCAACTGATTAATTCTTTTAAATACCTCCGACGTTTTTTCCGATCATTGATTTTTTCTTGCATATTCAGTATGAAGCTACTCACATATATCTTTGCTATTGAGTGTAATTATAGCTAACAATGTTATATTGCATCATCGCTATTTATAGGCTCATTAATATTTAATGACACATTTGTATTCATTATGGAAAATTAATCCGAATTTTCATTGGCATCATTCGTATCTGTTTCTTTATCTCTGTATTTTTGATAAACACGTTTCAAACCTTATATACAAGGTCTAGGTCTAAGTACCTACATAGCTTATGCATATAGCTTATGCTGATGATTATGATTAGCTATTATGCTTGTGGCCTGTAAATATTTATTTTTGTTTTTAACTTCAGTTCGAAGTTTATTTACACAGGGATTTCCGAAAAATAACAACGAAGAAAATCCTCAAGCGTAAATAAAATCTTGTTTGATTGCGTCATTCATTCGCAATGAGCAAACTTTTAATTGTGAGTTGACACCGTAGCGACATAGCTATCATCATTCAGCGTAATCAAAACTCTAATTCCCGAATAATTATTGCAACTGACAATAATGAGTTAGCCCGCAAGTTTAAATGGTTATGTGCATTTATACTAAAAGACCATTAATTTTGTAAATTAAAATCAGTAAATAAATTACTTATTATTCTTTATAATAAATATTCCGTTTTCACATTATTCCGCCTTATTTAAATTGTGCAGGGCAAAATATACGGCATTCTTGCAAGTATACATTACAAGTACATAGCACTGTCCTAAAAGGAGGCAAACAAGAGTTAATGAAAGCCAAAAATTTTGTGAAAAAATTATTTTGCGAATGCAAGGAAGGGTGTCTGGTTTTAATCGAAATTTTCCAATAGGGCTGTAAATTATAAATGTAATTCACATTAGTTCCAAGCATGGTCGCTTGGGAGTCATTTTCAATCAAAGGGGTTAATGCACAACTTATAAATCGAAACACTACAATCATCGGGGTACTTATATAGGGCCATTGGGTCACACAGTTGTTCTAAGTTTTGTCTACATGTTTACACACCCAAATTCAAGCCAGGGTATGAAAATTTGGTTTATCGGGTAAAGTACCTATGATTAGAGATCAACATGTAAGTCCCATCTATAATAAGCACATAGGAGTAAATAACGACAGGATGGATCTACGACCAGCCATGAAAACTTAAAAGATCACGCAGATACAAATAATATCTGTCTAAATTATAGGGAAATCCTGAAGACTTGTGTGGGTGGAAAAACTTACAGTGGATTATTTGTTTTGTGATATCCATCGTTGGATATCAATGTTTTTCACTGAGTGACTTGATACCTTAATAAAGATACACAATACATTAAAATTATGACGATTTTTTCCCGTATGTTTAAAATATATGAGCAATTGACGTGCGTTAACTCAATTTAGAGTATGTTCAAATGGGCTATAATTTATTGGTAAAAATGATCAAAATTTAAGTTAGAGGAAAATCTATGAATATTGACAAACCTTCCCACATCGGTATCCAATCAACTTATGTTGTTTATAGAAGAATAATAATAATTACACGGTTTATCAAAATTTCTGCTTGATCATGCAGTTTTAGGTAGAAGCTTTTGAATTGTTCGGTGAACATGACGGAGGAAGAACAACAGAACTAATTATCATAGTGGGGTTTTACTGTTTTATTCTCTTTTATAGACCTTCAAAAATTGAATTAAACACGGCGGAAATTTCTCCGTTCGTTATTGCGTGAGTTGCAGTTAATAAGTTCTACAGAGTTACAGTTCTAATTGCTATTTAATAGCCCATTAATTTCGTGAATATTCAAGTGGATGTTGGGGATAATAATTCTGAATGTATATACAATAATTATTGGTAAATAACGAAATCATATATTTTCTATTAAAATTGGATTCTTTTAGTAAAGTTATTTCCAAGAGTCTTTGATTGTAATTCAGGAGTCAGAAGCTGCTCATACTGAGACTGGGATTAATGAATCTGTGGAATGACAGTTCAAGAGTGTTTGTTCGGAGACGCTGGAAGACCAGTTTTTGGGCATAATAATTTGATTAGATCGATATCTGATTCGTCGTATTGTTTCCCTTCCACCAAAATGATAGTATCAATGAATAAATAATGTCCCGGGGTTCCTCTTTCCACACCGATATCGATCTGAAATCCAGTTAGCAAAGCGAAATGAAATTTCTCCAAATTTGTACTGCTTTAATGGAGAAATAAAACAGAAAGTTAATCTAACCTGCTCATTTGGATCGATTTCAATCAAGTGTTCCTTCCAAACAAAGTCATGAGTGGCGTTTAATTCACGGATTACCTCATTCTTAGCAAATATCAAATAAAATTCATAGCGTGATGGCACTAATGAGTGCGCATAATATTTTATGTAAATGTACACCGGTTCCCTTGCACTAGGCAATAGTCTTCTCAAGACCCTCGGATTTGCATTGTTATTTGGCTTGGACAAATCAAAATAAAACACATCTTCGTACTGCCCAGTTAGTTTTCCTTGAAATTGCTGAGGTATTTCAAGTTCATTTTCTGCCCAATCTAGAACTGAGAGACCATCAGTGGTCCAATTATTGTCGAAAAAATTATTTTTATTGTGAAGACACTCGATCGGAGGATTTTGACCAGGGTTGATAGTAGTTGTTGAAATGGATTCAGGGGTTAGTTGAATGAGTGCTTGGAGACGTGGGTGGCTCTACTTGAGGACATAATGCTTTGACAACGCCGATATCAGATTTGTTAAATTGTTTCCCTTCCAACAAGATGATAGTGTCAATGAATAAATAATGACCAGGAGGTCCTCGTAACACACCAATGTCGATCTGAATAGCAAAGAGAAATGAAATGAATCCTAATTTCTATTTTTATATGTTCACATTATAAATAATAAATAATACTTTAATCTCACCTCCTCGTTGGGATCGATTTCAATCAATTCTTCCTTCCAAACAAAGTCGCTAGTACCGTTCAATTGATGTATTCTAATATCCTTATCAAAAATCAAATAAAATTCATAGCGTGTTGGCACTATTGAGTGTGCATAGTATTTTATGTAAATGTACGCCGGCCCCCTTGCACTAGGCAATGTTCTCAAGATCCTCGGATTTGCATTGTTGTTAGGCTCTGATAAATCAAAATAAAATACATCTTCGTACTGTCCGGATAGTTTTCCTTGAAATTGCTGAGGTAGCTCAAGTTCATTTTCTGCCCAATCAAGAACTGAGAGACCATCAGTGGTCCAATTATTGGTGAAAAAATCATTTTTATTGTGAAGACACTCGACCGGAGGATTTTCACCAGGGTTGGTAGTTGTTGAAACGGATTCAGGGGTAGTTGGATGAGTGCTTGAGGAAGTCGGTGGGTCTACTTGAGGACAAAATGCTTTGACAACATCGATATTAGATTTGTTAAAATGTTTTCCTTCCAACAAGATGATAGTGTCAATGAATAAATAATGTCCCAAAGTTCCTCTCTCCGCACCGATATCGATCTGAATAGCAATTGTAAATAAGATTTTTGTATAACTGTTTTAAATGGATAAAATAAAATAAAATTGATTCTCGCCTGCTCATATGGATCGATTTCTATCAATTCTTCCTTCCAAACGCAGTCGCTAGCAGCGTTTAATTCATGTATAAACTCATCCTTGTCAAAAATCAAGTAAAATTCGTAGGGTACAGGCACCACTGACAATGAGTGCGCATAATATTTGATGTAAACGTACGCCGGCTCCCTTGCACCAGAAAATTTCTTCAAGATCCTTGGGTTTGCATTATTGTTCGGCTTTGATAAATCAAAATAAAATACATCTTCGTACTGTCCTGTAAGTTTCCCTTGAAATTCCTGAGGTAGGTCAAATTCATCTTCTGCCCAATCAAGAACTGCTGACCCATCGACGATCCAATTATTGATAACAAAATTTTCTTCATTATGAACACATTCGTAAGTCGGATCCTGACCTGACACCTGTATAGAAAATGTGTCAAGCAAAAATAGTGCACAGGAAATAATCACTGTAAACCTCATTGTGTGAATCAGTTGCTACTTGCCAGTCCTAGTTTTGGGCTAATAATATAAACCCGGGTAGTGATTCGTTGATGGTTTAATGGAGCGAAGCAAATGCAGAGTAGATTATATTCACGCGAGTTAATATATTTCATTGAATTTTTGAGGAGTGAGCTCAAAACAAATATGCTAATGCTTATTTATAAAATTAAGATAATTTGGATGAAGTTTAACAGTTTGTCCCAATCGTCGTTTAATTCAATTTTATTCACTGTAATATATGAAGCCTACTGAAAAATTCAACAAATACAAAGCTTTTGCAAGAAATTTGTATTTTTTTTAAATAAATATAGAATGGGCAGAAACCCGAAATTTCCGTGTATTGGCCTTATCTCTAAAAAATTTGCGTTTCACTATTGACTATAACATAAGTATTATTAGTACAAGTAGTATATTTTGTTGACAACAACTTGGTTATCTTATTTACTAAAAGCTTCATCGTCTGGATGAGGATGGCAGACGTCATATATGCACATTACATGTTCTACAAACGTAGAACGCAACGACCTGATTCAATTGGTGGTTTTTACTCAAAGTTGCAAAGAATGGTAAAAAAAGTAATAATAATTTTAATAATAGTAAAAATAATTATTATTATTACTATTTTTACTACTTTTTTTCTAGAAAACAAACTGCACTGAGAACGTTCCCATCCGCATCTGCGGATGGCCTATTTGCTTGTAATATACTATTTTCGGCTCTTTGACAGATTTATAAAAATTTGATAGAGTTAATGAATGAGATTCAAATGTTTGTGAAATATCATGCCCGGTTGCCGTTACAAATAACCGAATCAGAATAAAGCGGATTTAGCGCATCCAAATTGTGGAATAGTGGAGCTTGTATTTCTAGGAGCAATCACGACTTTGCACGATGGTAAGGGAATTGACCAAAATATTTTTTTTCTTGTTAG
>JAQFXU010006304.1:0-10438 GCA_034693705.1 Spatulosminthurus flaviceps | reverse complement strand
GCTAATTTTATAGTGAATAAGTTTATTGAATTTAGTATAAAGATTAGGATGGTAAAATGCGGCAAGCAAATGATTAAATGCAAATTTTGTTAATTGTAGAAACTACGTAGCTAAATTCTTCAGGACGAACGAAGGACCGGAAAAGGTCTGCTGACCGTTTATAACCATTAACAACCTTAGCCGAGTGTGCCGCCCTAAAAAGCTGGAGCTGTAAGGTGCATGACCGCCTATCACAATTGGTGCTCCTGAAGGTAAATAACTGCACTGATTTTTCAAGACCGTTTACCATTTTACTCTAACAATTGATGTTCATTTTAAGGAATGGATTTTTAGCAATACTACTTTTTATTGTAAATGTGATGTTGGATTTTCAGTATATTGCAATGTCAACGCATAGTGGACGCGCTGGATTGGATATAGCCAATACGACGCCAAAAAAAGAAGATCCGGATACAAGGTCTAGGAACAGCGACCTTCAGTGCGATGCATATGACCAGAGAAACGTGGGACTAGCCGCTAGGCCGCTACAAAAGTCGAAGGAGACCTGTGCGGGGACAACTGGAGAACCGGAGAAGACCAGTACTGCGACAACTAAAAACCCGAAAAAGAGCTCTTGGTACTGTAGGCTTACATAATAGCCCCGGAGCTATTTGAAGAAGAAGATAGAACCTAAGACAGGTGTTCAAGATGATATGCGCCCGCCTAATACGAAGTCCAGCACCTAACCGTTCTAACTCTAATATCTGAGAAGTTCAAGCAATCAGCAATCCCTTGGTAGCTACAGTCAAACGTCGTTATAACGGCATCTAAAGGGACGCGAATTCGTGGCCGTTATAGCGGATGCTTTTGTAATGGGTGTAAATGGAGAACATGTAGAGTTTCTGTTGCCACCATACGGAGAGCACCGTTGTTGGCATCACCGTTAAAACGAGGTTTGGCTGCATATCAAATTGGCATTAACTGTTATTTATATAGTTCGGGTAATATGGATTGCGTCTTTTCCAACTAAATTGAGCCTCCAATACTATCATTCTTAAGGATATATGCTCCCACAATTTAGACCGAATCATTTGCCAAGTGGTATTTGAGTAACACACGAGGCGGCGCACTCGCAGCTAGTTGAAAAATTAAATTGTATGTAAACAAAATTTCCAAGTGAACTTCCGAATAAACTGCCACTGAAAAACTTCCTTGCTTCTTGCAACCTCTTTACAAATCATATGAAAAGAATTTCTCACCATGAGTATTATAGATTTTCTCGTGTGGTAAAAAAATCACACAGGACTAGAGCTGGCTCCCAACGCTGGAAAGGTCTTATTAGGTAGGAAACATTACCATTTTCTATTTACTTATTCACCAAAGGGGATATTCTACAAGGATTTCTCCTCTAAATCTTTCTAGCCAGCCTTTTACTTCGTCACAAAAAAAACATGCCAATCAAAAACATTTTATAGACTGCAGCGCACAAAGTGCATTTAATGTAACAGCGCATTTGTTCTTAAGTTGTTGGTTCAAAAAAGGAATTTGAGCCAAGTAATTATTGCTAAAATCTTGGTAAAATCCTCGAATTTTTTCTTGCAGCAGTTAATATGCTATAGAAAAGGTGTGGAAGTGAAAATGAGACGAAGATGTCACGGCTAGTGCTGTAAGATTTTTACATTTTGTGGTTCATTCTGTGACGATTTTGTTGCTATTCACAATCACAAATCAATCACAATTTCATACTGCAATAACAAAACAATCACAACCACAATTTCAAACTGCAGCAACAATCACAATCGCAACCACAATTTCTACTTTTAGCTATTTTGGATGCAACATACAACAATCACAATACCTTTAACAACAATTGTGATTGATGCTCACAATCACAACAACAAATTGGACCCACAATCACAAATCACAATATGCGTGATTTTGCTGCTGCAGTCACAATAACAATCACAATAACTATAATCACAATTTACAGCACTAGTCACGGCAAATCTATCATTCCCGAGTGCTTGGAACGCCAGCCTGTTTTTATCCATCTAAATACTATTCACGTTTCTTTTAGTGAATAAAAACTACATTTCTCTCTACCTAATAATAGGAGTAATTTGGCTCCTGCACATAGGGTGCTCTTATAGCGAGAGTGGACCCGTTTAGTTGTCTTCCCTACATATAATTAAGACGTTAAAAGAGTCATAAGTCAAAGATTAGGGCACAACTTACCAAATTCACTTTCTCCTCCGACACCAGATGAGCCTATAATGAAATAATAATCATAGATTCAAGTATTTTCAAAGAAATGCTATTCCAGTTTTTCACTATAAATATATGTATGCACGTCTTTGTCAAATGATTTTTATAAAATGTTTTACCTGATGAACGGATGTACCAGCATCTTTATTTTCTTTTTCGATCTTTTTACTTCCAATAGGTTCCATATTTCCTCCCCAGAGTAACTCATTACATTAAAATCCGTGCAACACCGTAATTATTATTACTTTGTTTATTACTCTTGTTTATGGTTTTATTATGAAAGTTTGATAAAAAAGAGCAAGGTTTGGTTCTTTAGGGTGAACTCATGTTGAATATGAAATGTTTGTCGATAAACTAATTACTGAATTTCATACACTTGAACTTCTATAATAATTAATCCTTGCGGAGTAATAAAAATTAAATTTCATCCAGCCAGTGTTGTTCACACATGTCATGGAAAGTTATTCACACATCTTAAAGTGGTGGGGATGCCCTACGAATGTAATTTATTATTGCTGGAGTGAGTAAACTCTGGGTGTACAGCTATACAAATTTAGTATTATATACATTGTGTGGAAGACAATTTGCTTATACTGTTATACACAGACAGTGTGTTTAGGTATGTGAAGCCTTATCTATACCTCCTTACACCACTCACTATATGCCTCTAATAGCCTGCAAGAAAAAGAAAATATGTAGTACTTGACTCGCTCTCCCATTCTAACGGTCCTTCCCCTCCTTGGACCCAGGAAGTCTCCCCAGAAATCTTTCTGAAGAAATAAGCCCACAACTCCTTCTGACCATGCTAAATAAGCCATCAAGGCTGACTCTTCGTGCATATTTCTGTTCTGCTCAAAAGTAATCGCTCTACAATAATAAATTGTTGTATTAAATATTCAAGTAATGTTTTGGGGCTCATCATTATTGGCATGGCTACCTCTAGTACTGAAGTGTGGCAATAAATGTTCAGTAAATGTAAAACCTAGCTCAAGCGGACTAGAAACTCAGGTGAAAATGAATTCATGTAAAAAATCCTTCAAGTGTCCATCCTGTGAGAAATGTCTTTCTAGAAAGGCTAACTTAATCCAACATTTACGTATTCATACTGGGGAGAAGCCGTACAAATGTGTCATTTGCGGCAAAGATTTTGTGCAACAACAACATCTTAAGGTGCATTTGAAATCACACAGTGAAATTAGACCTTTGAAATGTAATTTATGTGAGAAGACTTTTAAACTCTACCAAACTTTAGAAGCTCATGTGAGAATTCACACGGGGGAGAAGCCTTATCGTTGTGATAAATGTGGGAAAGAATTTACCCATCATCAAGATTTAAAGAAGCACATCCAAACCCACACCGGCGAAAACCCCATTGTTCGTAATAATAATCCTTGTGAAAAGTCATTCCAGTGTCCGTTCTGTGAGAAGTGTTTCGCTAGAAGATCAATCTTAATGCAACATTTACACGCTCATAGTGGTGAGAAGCCGTATAGTTGTGACATTTGTAGAAAAGATTTTGCCCGATTGGCTTATCTACAGCGGCATTTGAAATCCCACAGCGCCACCAGGCCGTTCAAATGTGATTTATGTGAGAAAACTTTTAAACTAGCCCAAGTTTTGAAAACGCATGGGCTAGTTCACACTGGGGAGAAACCTTTTGTTTGTAATTATTGCTCGCGTAGTTTCGCATGGAAACATAACTTGGTATCCCATTTGAGTCAACACACCGACTGTAAAAGCAAATCATGTTAGTAATAAGTGATTCTTTTCCGTGTTATTGCTGCCATAAAAAATATACTAGCAAAATCAAACTTATGAAGCAATAGGGTCTCATTCAACGGACCAGCCCTTCAAAAGTCAACTCTGCTCATATCAATCCATCTATAAGACAATGCTAAAACAGCCGCCACAGAATACAAGGGAAATTCAACTGTCGTTCCTGTACTTTCTCAACAAACAATAAAGGCACTACGATAATTCACGAAAGGAAGAACCACCCTGAGGGCGGAGGTAGTCCCGATTGAATTCCAAGTCTCCATTTAACTGCTATCAAAATCGAGGCAACACAAGATTGAAGCGATAAATTGATTTATTGTTATCTAGCGACTATTTTAAGTCAATTAATTATTTTTACAAACCATTTTAGCACGTGCAGTATTTTAATCATTAATATATGTATCTAAGTCTAAAATTATTTTACACGATATTTTTTGCGTAAGAAAAAGATTTTTGTGAAGAAATTTTCAACTCGTATCCTCCTTTCATTGAAAAATATTTTTATGGGCTTTGTAGTTTTGTAGAAATATTCTTATTGTGTGTAGGAACATATTTTCCGTAAAAAATACATGGTCAAAAGGATTTTATGAAATACAGTAGAAAGTAGAGAGTAACAATTTTCCAATGTAACAACATTGTGGTCAAAAGGTTTTGTCAATAAAATAGGAAAATTGATTTAATAAAAATCCAAATGATTTGTCTCACTTAATATATGCAAATAATTTGCAGTACTTTCTTCTAAAAATTAGGGTATAATTCTATGCGTCGCTTTGTAAAACTGTTTTTGAGAAGGAAATTTACTGCAGTATCACTAGAGTGTATAGGAAAAATTTTCCATGAAAGAATAGGTCATAATTTTTTATCAAATGCCGTATAGAGATTTAAAATTTTCCAAAAACGTACATAAAAATGAAGCAATAAATTAACTTAGTAATAAGTTGTAAAACGTAAGAATTTAATTTTAATAAACTTAATAATATAAGTTTGAGGATTTTCTTCAAAATTTGAGGGTAGTTCCATGTGTGTTTATTGTAGCAAAAAAAAGCTGACTATCCCAACCCAAATTTTTCCCTATATGTGCGAACGTAATTGCAAATGATTCTTGAAGCTTTCTTTAATAAAATTATTCCAAGGAAGCGACACAAAAACGCTTCTCGACACATTCCTCGTGGATTCGCTCATCTATAAAAAAAATTCCAACCTATCCACTACAAATAACCTTTTAGTTTGTCATTTCCGTTCAAAGTCACACTATAGTATATTAAAAATAACTGGTCCTTCATTTTTTACGCTACTTAAACGGGATTGAACTTTTTTTGAAATGCAGTCAGGGTCTACAAGGGTTGGGGTAACGGAAAAAGCCCCCAATGCTGTTAAGCTAACGCTACAGTCAGGCATTATTGCCTCGCTGTAAAAGTCTGTAAAACCCTAGCACTTTAAAAGCGCGCACATTCTTGTATGTTATCGATTTTAACGGTATAATATGTAGTATTATAGTTTGATATGATTTTTCACATGTTGAAGAGTACTCAATAATAAAATGCAATGTTAGGTGCATTTACGCTCTTGACAAAAGAAGAAGCAGGTATGTATGTACATAGTGGCGGTCTAAAGTAAACGTTAATAATTAATCACATTAATGAATTGACACGCGCCAAACCTTTAATTAAAATATCTTAATTAAATCCGCTTGGAAAATGAGACTTTTATAACTCGTGAGGACTTCTAACGGAGTTGTGTAAACAAATGGGGATTTGTATAAATTCAAGCAATGGTTATGGAAGACCTTTAGTTCACTTTCGAAGGTTGGAATCAAAGCTACGGAGAAAAAGCTGAAATATTTTTGTGTAAAGAAATGCATCCAAATTATATGGCCCCATTATTTCATCTTCTCACTAACTGAATTTAAAAAGCAAGGTAGGTGGGAAAACACTCACAATTACTTTCCATGGGAAATATCATCAAAATTAGTTTAAAAGTGTTTTTTCTTTATTATATGAACCTTATATGTCTCATCACTTTTGGACAAAGTAGTATAGCTATATATAATCATAAGGCGATACAAAAGTCTACTGCTTATTTACTTTGACAAGAATATTCAGAAATTTTAATTAAAAAGAAATTGGTTTACTTGAAATTATGATAACTTTTATTTTCTTTTAGATAAAATATTTTTTACTGCAAGTTTTTCAATGATAATTTTTGGGAAGAAATTCTTAGCAAAGCATATTTTTGACTGTAGTCATAAATAAAATGTCGATTGATTTTCTTAATTAGAATGTTTCACTAAGTACTTGAAGCTACTTGAGGTACCATGCTGAGCTGGAAAATCAATATTTGTTTTTAATTAAATAAAGGTAGTGTATAGGATTTTGCGAAATCCAATTAGAACCACCCTGTAGTTATATTCTGCAGTTCTATGGTAAGAAGTAACGAGAAAATGATCCAAATGTTTGTTCCCATAGTTTCAGGTACATCAATAGTTTAATGGAGGAAATGGAGGTAGAAAGAAGTTCTGGGTGGGATCTAATATTAACATCTAAAATCAAGTTCTACTGGGCCAATGCTTTTGAGCTGGGATCCTATTTTGGAGGAACACCCTTCAAATGGAATAAAATTCTCGAGAGACCTGAAATTGGACCGAAATGGCAACAAAATTTGTGGAAGATAAACATGGTCCTGGGACTCTCCCATTCATTATTTGTATTATTTCGGTGCATTCAAGATAGCATGGACGAGAAATCTTCAAAAGTTCAGGAAATTTACATGCGCTTTATGGCAGCGTACTTTGCTCTTGCAGGAATTCTTCATATTGGAATCATTCAAAATATGAATAAGTTTCCTGTGTTTGTGGGACAGTACCTGGATTTCGTGAAGGAGCTTCAAAGTTAGTAAATTTTTATACGGCCAAATTTCAAAATACGTTTAAAAATGATGGCATTATTATTGATACTGATTTAATTGATGAATGTTGAATATTTTGTGCTCCACAATTATTTTCTAGTCAATTATGCCATCCCGAGCTCAAAACTCCCGCCTTTGATAAAAGCGACGGAAATTGCAATGGCGCTGTCAAAATACAGTGTGTTTACATTTTGCATTCTCACGACAGCCAGTGCATTTGCTCGTCCGCTCTCTCACGAACAAGTAGCGTCCGTCCTGCCTCTCTGGTCAGAAGATGGTCTTATGATCTGGCCGAGGATTCTGAGTTCTTGTAGCATGGCTTACATTATGTACATCTACATTTCTTCATCTTCCATCTTTATCCAAAATGGCTTTGGGCTCTTTACCTTCTTGGCGATAATGGAAGAAATGAGGTAAAAGAGAAATTTAACTCACTACAAAGAATCAATATTTTAACGGAAGCTAACGCTTTTCCCAGATACTCTCCGAAAAAAACCTTCGGAACAATTGGAGCTTTCCGGGAACCAGAGGAAATCTTAAAGCACTACCGATGGGTTCAGTTTCACATGAAGTGGATCAACGAGGTGTATTCTGAACTGCCGGTTCCGGCTGTAAAATTGTTGGTAATCTCATGGTGTGTTTTTTGCACATTTGGTGCCATTAAGATGGAAGGCGCGGCTTCATTGGGTCTGGGCTTTGTCGCAGTATTTAGCATCATTTTCCTCATCGTGATTTTCACTTTCTTTGCGGAAGTACTCAACCAAAGTTCTGCGGTGAGAGAATATTTGGCAAAAACTACGACCTCTGACCCACATATGAGAAGATGTGTAAAATCAGTTCCGGTGGTAGCTGTAAATCTGCGTGGGATGTATTATGTGGACAACGGCATGATCCTCACAATGATTGATGGTATCATTGATGAGACGGTAACATTTCTATTGGTCAATGGTTAATGTCGCTTCTTGGGTGATAAAAATCAATATCTATGAAGAATTAGAGGTGAATTTTTGCGAAAGTCTTGTAATTATTAATTTTGATGTTCGATCCTTATGTATTATAATTAAGTGTGGAAGCTTTTAAAGGAGTTGATCTTTCACTTACGTATTAATTATAATGTGTTTATCTGTGAACATATGGTATTGAAACGGCGTATTTTTTATCTTTTTCATACGCGCTAGGTTATTATTTCTAAATCTAAATGTATCCTATCATCATCGCTTATTTCCTTTCAACGAGGTTCACGTACATGTATTTTATTATGTACGTATTATTTAAACCTTTGAAATATGTTATCTTTCCTCTAATTCTTGAAACTTCAGGCGGAATTGTAAATCTCCAAATCGATTGCAATTTACAATCCTGGCATTTGCATAAACTCCTCAAACCGGTTACACAAGTGCAAAAGTGCGTTACTACTGAAGGACGTATAGTATCTCAAACAGAGAATCCGTTTCCTTCGGTATGCGATCCACAAAAAATGTAAATGGCAAATGTAGAAACCCGGACCCCTGATCCCGGTATTATTATTATTACAAATTATACGGCTTTTACCAATTTTTGTCCCTCAGTGCATTCCTGGCTTCAGAACATCATTTCATTTACATTTTATAAAAAACCCCAAGTTAAATCCCATTTACAAAGGTGAAATGAGGGTGCAGTTATTTTTTAGGGCAGCGTCAGTCCCCTTATAAGATACCATTGTCCATACGTCTGGTCGTCCATCCGCACGATAACTCTGCACCGATTTTGTTCAAAATTTTTGTGAACATTATTTGGAGTCCTGGCTCGGCTAAGCTCGTTATTGGTTGAAATCGGTCTACGTGTTCGGCCGTAAGAAAATAAAAACTAAAAAAATAAAATATTTTTTTCTCCCAAACAATTCATCCGATCCCAATGACACTTTTTAGACGTATACTACATAGTACTAGTATCAGTTCAAATTTTTTTGAGACAATAATGTAGATTATTAGGTTGGTTTTGAGGAATTAATTTTAAAATTTGAATAACTTTTAAACTAATCAATGTATTTTGATCGGACTTCAAAATTTCAATAAATTCGAAAAAACGCAATTTTTGTATGTGATTTTAAAAAAATTTCTAAAATATATTTTTGCCTGAAAAATGATTTCTTGCGATATTTTTTTCGAAATTTTATTTTTTGTCAAGCATTTAGTTTTGGGGGAAAATGTTTTCTTTTGTTGAAAGTTTTATTTTACATGAAATTTGAAAAGGACTTCAACATTATAAACTAAAAGGGGTTGAGTGTGACGGCTGTGGGTGGCTTACGCCGCCGTACGCAAAAGCACCAAATTATCGCGAAGCGATGATTTTTATTATACTAAAAGGGTGAATTTGCACCTCAATGACGTACCAACAGGATGTTCATAGATAGGTATGCAATTTTTTAAAAATGAGTGAAACCACTGGGAGCATGTATTATACTACGTAAAAGCATGGTATTCTCGTTTTTATTTTTCGTAGATTTGACATAGATTTACCCATCCACCTCAAACCTCAGTTGTGTAGGAGCATGTGGAGCGGGAAAAGGAATTTCGTGGCGGTTCATTTCAAAATTTCCTTGTAAAATCCTCAATTTGATATTTGATCATTTGACGTTATAACGTCGTTAACGTAACGTCTTCCTTCTTCTCTTTTGCTGGGTAGGGACAAAATGAATACAAACTGTCAAGTGTGTCAAAATCTTTCTAAATAATAAAAGTGAGTGGACACCACCGCCTGAATACAAACCAATACAAACTCCCCAATGAATGGGATTTCAAGTGTATTGAGTACAGCCCAAACGCATTTTATATTCAACAAGGTCGCCTTAAAAAACAAAACCTAAGTTTAATTTTTTTACCACACTGTCAAAATGAACACGAGCTCATAATTATTATAAGGTTTGGAAACACTAGCATTTTAGCATTTGAGGTAATGGAAACCAATGGGAGGAAAAAGTTCAAAAACGAAAACAAAGACTCTGGTTGCTCTGATACATTTATTTCTGCGGTAGGTTTATTTAATATTTATAGCAATTGAGTGCACAAATATAGTTGTATGTACAATGCTGATATATTTGTAGAAAATGGTGCATGCTAAAATCTATCGACTCCCTCTTATCGACTATCGACTATCGACCTATTCTATCGACCCGTCTTATCGACCCCTCCTTTATCGACTGTCCTTTATTGACCCTCGATAGTCGATATGACTAAAAACTATCGACCCATTTTATCGAACACTCCAATATCGACCTCTTTATCGACCCTCGATAGTCGATATGACTAAAAACTATCGACCCATTTTATCGAACACTCCAATATCGACCTCTTTATCGACCCTCGATAGTCGATAGGACTAAAAACTATCGACCTATTTTATCGACCCTCGATTATTACTAATTTAATTATCATGGCGGCCATTTTGTTTTCACGGCCGCCATTTAATAATTAAATGGCGGCCATTTTGTTTTCACGGCAGCCATTTAATAATCAAATCGCGGCCATACCATATG
>JAQFXU010006303.1:0-10439 GCA_034693705.1 Spatulosminthurus flaviceps | reverse complement strand
CTTGGGGATCCTATAAGGTCCATATTTACTTACTTTGAAGATACGTACATTGGCTACACGTGGGATGCTGTCCGATTTCCAATTTCATTTTGGAATGTAAGAGAGCGCTTTGCAAACCAAGTTCCTAGTACTAATAACCAGAAAGAAGGTTGGCACTTCAGATTCAACAATCTTCATCCTAAATCCCATCCGACTTTGCAGCGTAGCATTGAAATGGTTCGAAAAGAAGAGCAGCATTGGTATTTAGAATGCCAGAAAATAATGGGTGGGTACATTCCATCCCGAAAGAAAAAAGCATTCAAATCGACCGTCGCCTTCGAGAAATTATTATTTCAGAAGAAGCGCAGCTGTTCTCCAACAAGCTGGACTTCTTGGATGCCATTCAACAATGTCTGCATAAATTCTTAACGGAATAATGCATTAGAAGCTGAAATAGGGGTTGCTGAATTGCTAACTACTTCTTACAATTTCATTTAATTCCACTGAATTGTTGTACTCATCTTTGTGTTCCATTAAAATTTAATAAAAAATAAATTACATGACATTTTTAGTGCCCTGGCTTTCAACAATACAGAAGTTGTCATATATCCTCAGCTGTGTTTTTAAAGTAAACTGCATATTAATTTACATCAACCAGTTTTTGAGATTTTTTGTTGATAATAAAAGTTCGCAAATAGAAACTCAATTTCCAAAGCGCGTTGACAAAGTGGCAATAAATTATGAAGAATAATACTACGCTATTGACTCTCCTTTGTACATTCAATTGATGAAGTATTGTTGCCATGGAATGCTCGACTGGCGGGATTATGTACCTTCTCCGCGGGATTATGGTCGAAAACGTTTTTTTTCGGGATTAAGGTCGGCGGGATTATGACTGTACACGCAACACACAAACTGTAAAAAGTGTATCTCTATTCGACAAAATCATGCGTAAAAAAATTGCATCTTCGAGAGTTCAAACTTTTGACGTTATTTTTTAAAAATATAAAGTACCCAACATTTTCTCATTTTCATCATATCTAGAATAGGTGTTCATCAATGAAAGAACACGACAGTGCTATTGCTTTTTAACACATGAAATTTCATGTTCATTCATTCATCCCATCCGCATCATCAATCCCCACGAAGTAATCCTGCTGAGGTGTGATCTGTAACCAAATTCCAGAAAAAGTAAACAATACTTTTCCCCTGAATACTGGTTTGAAGCTAACTCCATTCAAGCAACTAAAAGTTTGCCTTCACTCTCAGAGACTGTAAATCATGTACGGAAAACGGAACCCATTACCATGTGCAAGCAAAGTCGCATAATAAATACATTTGAATAAAAAATGTTTTACCTACGCCTCACTATTGGATTTTTTGCTGCATTCATGGAATCTGAGGGTAGTAACAAATGTTCCGTGGTATACGTACATTTTTGCATGAAGCTACTGTGACTGCTGGGGCCAGGACCAGGACCAAAATGCTCTTTAAGATCGTCACCCTTAATAAGTTACTATGACTAACAAGCTTTTCAAAATTCATAGATTGGAAGGGTCTTTTATTCAATGTCATAGCTCTTAACAATATAATGTAAATCATATGCTAAAGTTAAGAAATATATAAGTTCAAAAACGTGCCCTGATGGTTCTTTAAAAAATCAAAAGAAAGCCGCTTGGATACATTTGTATTTAATTCCATTTCTATGAACGATTAGTGCAAACTTTTCATGACTCTGTTAAAAATTGTGAGCGGATACTGTCCTCGCAGATCAGACTTTTGGTTTACATATTATTTACATTTATATAATTACTGATCCCCAACAAAATCATTAGTTGCACCGGTAGGCAGCACGCTGAAAAGGATAAATCCCTTTGAAGACGAAGTTTTTACGCTTCAGATAAGTATAAGTAAAGGAATAAGTAACAACACGTAGCACTAGCAAAATATGCCTGTTAAATAATAGTGCTAAAACTTTATTGGCCTGGGGTGTGGACTGTGTGGACGTGATATGAGACTTGGAAGGCGGGAGGAAGGATACACATATACATAGGGTGGACGGATGCATTAACATGAGCTGAATGTTGTGCGCAGAGGAGGGAGAAGCATTCCACGCATCACCTCCATCGTCTCCTGTGCTATTGCTCTTGTCTTTCTCTCACTGCTCGACACTGGTCTACACGCGTGGACACAGCACGCAGCCTTTGCCTTGTAGTTTGCAAATAGACAAGTGCTATGCTTGCGATATGCGCCTTGCCATGTAGTGCGGCTAAAATTACACTTGTATCATCGCGCACCCTGCATACTTCGTGCATATAGCCATTCGAGGAGTCAGAGGGAATTTCAGTCATCATCACCTCAATAACTCATTGTAGAAGGAGTAGCCGTACAGCATAGCTTTAAAACAACCAAGTTAATGATAATTCATTCGTCAAAACATTCAAGCTAATATCAAATCCGTATTTCTATATTCAACAATGAAAGCATCACGTCCCGCACGTATCACACACGGTGTCAGTGCTGGGATCCAGACTTCCAAGTGATTCCGC
Source organism: Spatulosminthurus flaviceps (assembly GCA_034693705.1). Lineage (NCBI taxonomy): Eukaryota > Metazoa > Arthropoda > Collembola > Symphypleona > Sminthuridae > Spatulosminthurus > Spatulosminthurus flaviceps. Next base: position 7,911 of record JAQFXU010006303.1, on the reverse strand, counting down.
ACGGAGCATAGTGAGTGTTGTGGTCGAGCTTGGGTATAGTTCGACCTCTGACCCCTTCGCCTTAACCGAGCAGTCTTGACGGAAATGCACTTTAGCTGTGTCTTCTGGAGCTGATTAGCAGCTCCGATTAAGCAAATCATTTCAGCCGATTCTCCGCACTTGAAGTATGAGGTGATCACTTAATGGTTACGAACTATTACGAAGTAAAGCTCTCACTGAACAAACGTGTGTGATGTCAATTATTATTGTTCCATATTATATCTATTATTACACCTGTTGGAAGGTATGCGTGAATTTCATGTTATTTTCAACGTTATATGACGGTTCGAGTTGAAATTAAAAGATGTTGGATTTACTTTTAGGTATTTAAGGATTTTTAATGATGTCTCCGCAAGGTCATGAATAGTAAGGACGATCAAGTCTCTTCGAATGGTTTTCGACTGCCCCTTGGGGATGACCAGTACTCTTCTGTTGATAGTAGAAACTCGCCAAGTACGTTGTGCACCGCTGCTCCACGTATCCCCAACAAGTTCGCTGTATCAGAGAATCAGTCCTTTGTTTGGCAGAACTCATCTCATTTGACTCTCACGACGTTGTCATCCAGTAACGTTAGGAATGAAACAACGGCTGATCAGCAAACGCCTGGCAATGCATCAGTTTCTATGGATGAAGCAGTTGCCCTTCGGAGCTTCGTCAGTGTCAATAGTATGCTAAACCAAAACCAAATGGTTGGTGGAAGTGTGAGTGTAAGCATGTGTCACGGTGAGCAAGACAGGGATCATGTTGATCCGTGCAATGCAAACATGAAACTCTCGAATTCTAACAGGAGAGAGGTTAGTTCCGACCAGAACTTTCCTCCATTGGAATTGCTAACTAATACCAGAGCCTCTCTAGAATGTGGGCCTAACTATGCCATGACTCGTGGTCACGATTCAGGAGAATCAATGGCTTTGGTCATACCAAGTCATACGCCTTGTCAAGTTGGATTATTAGCAGATGGCTCATCAAGTCACATTTCGGAAGACCAGAGGGGACCCGAAAATTGCCCGGACTCGTCCTCGTCTGTCACATCTTTCTTTACTATGGGACCGACCGAAGGTTTTCACAGTGATAATGTTACGTCATCAGCCGGCTCTCCCGAGAATAGACCAGACTTTCTAGCTGATCCCTGGACTGGTTTGTCATCAACCAACGCTGATTTTGTTCATGGTAATTACACTTCCCGAGATAATGTCATCCTGACCGGAGAACCAACCAGCACGTGTCCTGCTTCCTTCCCTGGCCCCAATGGGGGTATACTAATGAACACTATATCTTCGACTCGACAGATCCACGAAAGCATTCCTCGTCAGTCCTCGCAATCGTTTTCTCAGCCCGGGTTTGATCAGTCTCTTGACCAGATTGAAACAATTAATGGACTGGAAGGAATTAATTGTCTCCAAGGCAAAGATCTCAGTCATTATCATAACTCCGTTAGTCCTTGTTTACAATCTGCTTGCAGTCGAGACGAAAACGCTGAGGATACGAGCCAATTAGTGAATAATGAACAGCCTTCTTTTCAGCAGTTTCAAGATTCAATGCGTCCGTCATTTGGTTTGGAGTGCATGGTGGAAAAAGAATCGTCAGTGTCAAAAAACGATAAAAATGATTGGGCAAAGGAGATGTATGGAGTACAACAAAAGAAAAGGCCCATAGTTGACAATCTGGCTAATTCTTCCAAGCGAGTTAAGTACTTATACCACAGTTCCTCGCAAGAACCTTTAGTTAACTCAGATTTGTGCACAAACAGCGAATTAGGCAATTCTGGCAGGTCCCTATTTGTGCCAAGTGGTGACAGTCCGCCTTGGACCAGTGAAGTAACCAATAATGTCTTGAACTCCACGTCTATTGACAACGGTTTGCAAAGTTCTCTTAACATTCATACCGGGGGGGAAAACTACCAGTCGGTGCCTCCAACCAACAGCAACTCTGCTGTTTTTAAAAATATTTCCAAAACAGCTCTTGAACGTGAAGAAGATATCACAGAATGCATGGACAGCCTACTTGAAAGTTGTCACCAAGCGATACCGGACTCGCATTTTGGTAGTAATAGTGCAATAACACAACTAACTTCCAATCAAGAAAGTGTAACAAGTAGTTGTGCTCCACCAGATGTTAATGACGACTGTGCTCAGATTGATTTGCAAGTACTCAGTAAAACAGAGCCTCAAATGTCCCAACGCTCACGTCACTCCTCAGCTGGGTCTGTTAATACTGCATGTAATACCAAGTTAAAAGATGATAGTCGGAGTGAATGCTCCGCCCGATCTTCTTCAGCTGAGAGAAAAAATAAATCTCAGAGGAAACGATATTTTTGGCCTCCCCCGCCTCGACTGTACAGAGACTGCAGCTTCAATATTTTAGATTATCAACCCCCTGATCAACACCTTGGTCAAATAATCAAGAATCTCACTTTCAGTAGGTTCATATGGGTTGAAACTCATCCTAATGGTGGAGCACACACGCTTCATATCTTCCAGGATGAAATTTCTCATCTGTCTGCTGAGGAATCCGAGCAGTTAGCGCTGGAGTTTCTGAAAGTAATTTTTGCGATTGACGAATTTCATTTATGGAGGATTATTGCTTCATGATATTCTTGCATTTTACTTGCAGCTGGTCTTTAGTGAAGATGAAGCTGGTTTCGCCTACTTCACAATGGGTATTGTACATGATTCGGCCCGGTACATGCCTGACTTGCTGGACTACATGACGAATGAGTTCCCTAACTTGGTTGTTAAAGCTGGAGTCATTCATCGTCAGTCAGATATTGAGACAACAACAATGGCACAGTACAGTCAACAGGTATTTCAATCAACAAATTTGGAATTCTATTGCGCATTGTTTTGTCCTCCTTGGGGTCTCCTTGTCGTCATCCCTCATATTTCGACTAAGTAATTTAGGCTGATAGTGGTGGACGTAATGAAGAGCCCATGTGGTGGCCTTGTTTACGGCGGGGTCTAACTTGCTGCTGTAGTGAAAACCTTTTTCAGAGAAGATGTCGGACTCGGGATCGCGATGACGCGCTAAGTCGCACGAATATGGTGTCATCTTCGTCAAGGGTTCGTGTATGCAGATTTGCGTCTCGAATCTCGTTGACTATTTTAAATAAAAAGTGGATTTATAGTGCTGAACTGTTGTCATTTTGAGTTATAAACCCGTTGATTAAGCGCCGTACAAATATTGGGCCTCACTTTGGGGAAAATCACTGATTTGTGATTCTGAAGCTATAAAAATATATATAAAAATATACATAGCTAGAAATAGTACGAGTCCTGTAGTTAATCCGATCTGACTTAATAATTACCTGGCATTGGGTTCGTTGCGGATTTTGATTTTTACGGACCTTTTCGATAGCATTGGTTGATTTAGTAATCGCATGTTTGAGAGACAATTAATATAACAGTTCAATCTGTTTAATCTATAGGTATATGCTCATTACTCCAGTGGTACATTTCGCTTTGGGCCATTGAATCAGCTTAGCCTGGTGGGAACAGTACATGAAGAAGCTGGGGGTTTTTTTCCTGACTTTTTACGTCTACTTGAGCAAAATCCTTTTTTGCGCCTGGTGAGTCTTGTTTTTAGTCTTGATCAAAAGCAAAAGTGATTCATTTAGCCTGACATTAGCCTCATTGTTAGTAATATGTCATGAATCACTGGAGTTCATGGAATTATAATATAGTAATTTATTCAGGTCGATTAAATTTCATGGAATTACAGTGTAATAATTATTGTTTTGTTGGTTTAACAAATCAAATGGCCAGCTCAAGCTGTTTACAATTGTGTGTTTACATTAGAAATCAGTGTTCACTTTTGTAACATTTATATTTGTAACACAGAAAACATTGTTTGCTTTTGTAACTTCGTGGAGGCTTACTGTAAATGCTGAATAGAACTCAGGACTCTGTGGTTTTTCGGTTTGTAGGTAATGCCGTGGGGGCAGCTTTCTATTCTGGATGGATCAAATCCAGAGGATTCCAACGATGGGCCAATTTTGTGGGTTCGTCCTGGTGAACAACTAATTCCCACACATGAGAAAGACTCGAGGTCTCCGACCAAGAGGAGGAGGTAACGCTGTAATATTTAAAATTTTGTGTTTTGTTACATGGTTTGTAAAGTGAGAAGTTTTTATGTTTGCATATCGCTTACAGGACGGGAATAAACGAGTTACGAAATTTGCAGTACTTACCCCGATTGTCTGAGGCCAGAGAAATGTTGTTTGAAGATAGAACAAGAGCTCACGCAGATCATGTGGGGCATGGTATTGAACGGATGACTTCAGCTGCAGTCGGTAACTTTGCCGTTTGAGCTTAGACGTTGATATTGTTGCTGTACTGTATGCACTTGAATGTAATAAATACTGTGTTGCCCTTGTAGGAGTGTTGAAGGCTGTTCATTGCGGCGAACCTAGTAACTGGAATCGGCTGACTAAAGATGTTGTGGCTTTTCATGGTGGGGACTTCAATGAGCTTGTTGAAAAATTACAACTGGACCTTCACGAGCCTCCAATTTCCCAGGTTAATTTGAATTTCTTTGTGATTAATGTTGGGTCGGTTAGCAGTTTTGTGAAAAGTGTGTAACTTTTAGTAACGCGCTTTGTTTTAATTAGTGTGTTCAGTGGATTGAGGATGCCAAGTTAAATCAACTTCGGCGCGATGGAATCCGATATACCCGAATTCAGCTCTGCGACAATGATATTTACTTCTTACCACGTAATATCATTCACCAGTTTCGAACGGTCTCTGCTGTAACCAGTATCGGTATGCTGAATTTCGAATTCTTCACCTTAACTGAATACAATATAAGGAAAATTACCTTAAATGCTTTCATTGACTTTCAGCCTGGCACGCAAGGTTGAGTCAGTACTACCCCAACTTCATGCCGAAATTAGAGCCGGAAGTGGATGTTCCTCAGCGAAATTCTATTGACAGTGACAGTTTGACAACTCCGGTTCTAAAAACTGAGACACCCGTGGTGCCTCCATTGAAAATTGAAAACCATTCTGGCAAGTTTTCCATCGCTAAAAGCCAGGCAGAAGGACTTAAAATTACGAGTCACAGTGATGATCACGCGAGCGATCAATATCGTTCAAGACATTCTCTGAAAGGGAAAACGAACTATCACAAGACATCTAGTAGCAAGGAAAGTCATAGTAAGTCACGGAGTAGCAGTCATAAAGAAAACAAAGGTAGCGATGGAAACCGGCATAGGCCAAGACATGACAAAGAAAGGGCTGAAAGTGGGAAAACTTTTACGGAGGAAAAAGACCGAGAACACAGCAGCCGAAAAAATTCGGATAGGAAAACCTCCTCCAAATCTCATCACAGTTCGTCCAGTAAAACCAGCAAGAATTCAGATGATTCCAAAAACAGAAGGAAAAGTAGTAAAGAGCGAAGTACCTCGAGTGCAAGTAAAAGCAAAGATAAGGATCGCAGAGATCGTCATCGAGATAAAAGTAGTAGTAGTAGGCACCACAAGGACCGCCGTGACAAGGAGAAAGATAGAAATGAGCGAGGGAAGGACCGCCGAGAAAAAGATCGTAGCAGGGACAAAGATAAACACTACAAGAGCCGTCATCATCATCATGGATCGACAAAATTGGATGATATTTCTAAAACCCAACTGCTGGCATCGAATGGTCATGCTAGTAGTGACACCGTAGAAACAAAATCTGATGAAAATCTTGCACTTGTATCAGCGCAAGAGAGTCAACCATCTGACACTGTCACTAACATTTGTGAGGACAGTATTACAGGTCAAAAAATTCTGGAAGATATGTGTTCAAACGTCAATTCACTAATTGTAAGTGGTGTAGAATCAACTTCGGTTTGTGATAGTGTAATAAATACGGATGAGATCGATAAAGCAGGCAAGCTAAGTGGATGTGAAATGTCGGAGAAATGTTTGGATGCTAAGGTCACCACGAAAGAATCGAGGAAATCTTCTGGGGACCAGAGGAATAAAGATCAACACAGTAAATCCGAAAGCCATCGACACCGTGAAGGAAGTAGCAAACTGTCGAAGGATAGGTTGGCCTGTGGGCAATCACAAAGTGTAAAGTTTCAAGACAAAAAAAGTGATGGTGAAATTCAAGGGACTTCTAATAATTGTGAAAGTGTAGCCTCAAACGAAATTCTTTTGAAAACCAGTGATGGTAAAGTAACGCGAAAAGTTTTACCTGCTGCAGGCCCTGCTGACTTGTTAAGTAAAATTATGTCAAACATGGAAACTATGATTGGCCGCAAAGGTCAAAAAGACGAGAGCAGCCTTAATTTCTTAATGCGCTAAACTTTACCCTAGTAGAGAAATATTATTTTATCATGGCTCACATTCATCATAACCTGAACCTCAAACATTTTAAAATTGCCATTCGAAAAGATTAAGCACATTTTGTAAAATCGTGCTTTTTGCCGTGATTTATGTATGTTTTTTTGAGGATCAGTATTCTATCCTTTAGCCTTCATATATTCGTAACTTTTACTTGAAGTTTATTCCACAATGGCCATGGGAACGTCGAACTGGCGCTGTGATCAATAATGATCCATGTCACTTCAATTTGCAAAAGTAATTAATGGATCTATGATTGCGCGTGAGCTTTAAGTGGTTTAATTAGAATCTGCATTCTGCAAGATTTCAAAGTTATTGAAAAAACAAGGGCAACTCACAATCAGTACTTTTAGCTTTGTGGCGTAATTTATTCCGAACGAAGCCTTAGTTATCGAGGTGGACATTAAGTACAATACGTTTTTATAAATATTTTCTTTTTGTTTGACATTATTTGATTTGATGGAATGGAACTTATCCACCTTGCTTGCAGTTGGTTCTAGACGCGCCTAGTTTCCAATCACTTCAGTCTTCACTCGTCTAAATGGGTTTACGTGCATCAGGTTTGAAACCCCGTGTCATTTAGTTCGTATTGTCATTTCTTAATTTAGTGCGTTTTGTTTTATCACTTTGTAATTTTTGCGAGGATAGTATGATCGTTATTTAATTGTGTCATCTTCAAAGTTAGAGCGTTACGGTCGTGGTTTAAAATAGAGAGATATATAGTAACTATTATATTGCTAACATATGCAGTGGAAGTTCAAAGCCCTACTGGCCATGTTTTGTTCGTATAAATTGCCAACTAGTTGTGCTCTTTTATGTAAGTACACCATAAAACTTATTTCAGTTGCTTTCGATTCGTTGAACAATCAATAATAGAAGTTAATCACGAGAAATTTGTATTAAAACGGAACTGTCATATCTAGTTATATCTCAATTTATTTTAATTCAGCTCGAAACAACTCCTAGTTTGTTAATAAAAACTCCAGTTATTATAGCAAAAAGAAGTCTTCGTCAATTGCTGTTGCGTAGCTCTATTCATATACTAATATTTATTTTACCCTCTTGGGCGCTCGTATACATTCCTTGAGTGTTCATTTCTGGATTTGTAGACGGTATGTTAAGCAAGTTTATTGCTCTTGTTATACAATCAAATACTACGGGAGGACTACAGAATCAAAGCAGGTAAATGTTAAAGTCATAATTTTCGACATTTTAATATCCATGGGCCTTTCTTTTTAGCATATGAACTTGGATTATAAACTGTGACTCCATGTGTCAGAAATAATCTATAAACATCGATATCAGAACGAACTATCAGAAATCCAGTTATGCAATGTAATGGTAAATGGGTACAGCAATTTACAGAATATTACTCCTGTAAATAAAAGATATTACCAATAAAGGTTTATCTACATCAGAATGAACGAATGCAATTAAAATGACAGCAAATGTTCTTCCAGGTACAAAAAAAGAAGGACTAGGCACACTTTAAATGGAAATCTGGGGTCTGATGGATTTTCTTGTAAGTGGGCTCATTTTGTAGATCTC
>JAQFXU010006302.1:0-10439 GCA_034693705.1 Spatulosminthurus flaviceps | reverse complement strand
AATAATAATTTATTCATTACTATTATTCTTATTTTGTGGTGAGCATCTTCTTTCAGCATTTTTGCCTTTACTTGTTACACAATGATGATTCGCTCGGATCATCCTATATGGATTGAAAGTGTGCAGTAGTATAAGTTGTATAAGAGGCAAAATATTATGTTGCAATGCACACAGCGAGCAAATCTGTTCGCAGCGGAAACTTTGACTGGACATTGGATATTCTGTTTAACAAAAACTACGAGTCGAAAGTCTTGACAGTTGATCAACTTTCCCTTATGTATTTCTGTAAGAATTTTTTGATTAGAATCGAAACATTTCCTACTGAAATACCTAATTGCAAACTATTTCCCGAGTAAAGATCCGAAGAAGCAGATCCATTTGAAGAAAGATATAGAGAAAGTAGGGTATTGATTGAAATTTGAAATATTGAAAATACACATTAAAATTTGGATCTTTCATCTGCTTCCCTCTAAGCACTCTGGATGTGCAACAAAGTTTCTCTACATATTTGATGGTATAAAACTTTATTTGGACACTTATTTGTTCTTGAACAAGTTGTAAAAAATTCAATTGGCAGAAGATTACAAAATGAGTGCAAGTATTATTGAAAGGACTATGGGAAATAAGTCCAGATGTGGCAAATAATAACACAATAAATAATAAAAAAAAATGTAACAATAGCAATACAACTTCTGTATTGGTCAGGATTGGTGGAATTGTTTATTATTGGTAATGAGATGGTGGAGGTTAGTATAGGATCATGGTTGAAAAACACGTTATATAGTTATTATAATGGGTGGGTATAGACGTTCAAGGGTAAGGCTAATTTCCTGGCTTGAAAATAATCAGCCTCAGCCTCCTCTCCTGTTTTTCTGTATTGAATTTAAAAATGTTGTTTGTTAGTGGCAACACATAATTTGTTTAGTTTACTTTGTTACCTTAAATGAAATACTCTTCCTTGTTACCATTACCAATCATTACAGCGCAGTGTAGAAGAGCATCATTTAAAATAGTCATTTTTTAAATAGTGTTTTAAGGATGTGGAAGTTTTTTCATTTCGGGGAATATCATCTAGTTTCTTATAAGTTCGATACTTGTGGATGCGTATAATAGTGTTGGAATCTCCAGCTTGTGGAAAAAGGAAAAACATGAATGCATAAAGAGACATGGAATGTATTTTATAATTTTCTAAGATGACTTGTATTCCTATTGTGTTTCCTGTGTCCATTGGCTTTATCAATAATGATTAATCTGTCTGAATTAACTAACTTATTTAATCAATTTATTAATTGTAAACTATAAAAGCAATAATGAAGTTATTAAGAGTCAGATAACATAACCCTATAGTGAAAATAGCACTAATGTCAAACTGATAAAATATGGTTAGTCGGAATCAATTTCTAATGATTCAAAGATACAATGTATCCAAATAAGTACAACTAGTAAATCCAAATAAGAGGCACCCTAAGACAAAAGGATCTTTATTATCTTCGGGCACGAATGAGAAAGTCAAGCTCTGACTATGAGTAAACACACATACATGAAGTTATCTATATTTTTAGTATAACGATCAACGTATCCAATCTTTATTCACTGATAAACACAACAAAACATTCTGAAATGCAATCTACAATCATAATAATTATTAATAATTTATAAACAATCCAACTTTACTCAATACTCCCATACTAATCCTGTTTTATTTTTATCGTGAGAGCATCTTTGTTTATAGAAGTACAGCGTCAGTTCCTTCAGGCGTGGGAGCTGAACCAAATCCGCGACAAAATATTTTATGACCATGGTCCTTAGAAATAAGTTTACACATAAGATGTATCTTATTTCTTATTAAAAATTATTTTAAAAACATCAAACTTCTTAAGGTTATCCTATGACATGATGAATCCTCTCCTGTTGAGTCAATAAATAATAATATAACATAGAATAAATATAATAAGAATAATAAGAATAAATTATAATAATTATTAGACGTCTCTTTTCATACTTTGTAACTCGTAAGTTGCTGAGACTGATTTAGATAAAACTGCAAAAACTTATATTATGTGAAAATCTAAGTACTACTAATAAATTATTATTATATTTTGTAATGCCTTCATTTTTTAATATTATCTGTTTTGAAGATTTTATAGTAGTTTTGAAGACAAGAAATATTGCTTATAAGGGTACAAATATCAACAATTTCGCGTGGTGGACATGGGACACTCTTTTCTGATTTCACCGTGAAATCAGAAAAGAGCATCTAATAATTTTGAGCAGCGTTTGAGGAACCATCGGGATTGTTGTTAGTTAACGGTGCGGAGAAGTGATTCTTATACTTGGTGTTTTTGTGTTGTACACGCCTGTCACGAATATAACACAATAAAATCATTCATTCATATTTTGTGTTATGCGTTGATAAGGCCTATACGAAGCCTATATGGATCAACAGCGTATAAGACCCTTTCGCAGTGTAAAGTTCCAGAGTGCAGTGAGTTTGTTTTGTTGCTTAATATTGTGGAAAATAAACGGAGGAGCAGAGATAGTTGTTTACCGCGCTTTCTCTATTTGTATATATTTCCTTTCTTCTTATACAGACAGCTTTGAAAGCTCGTTGGTATGTTACATGCAGCAGTAAAAACTTGTAGCTATTTTTCAGTGCGCTCGTTCCGTCAGTTATTGTTAGGAGAGAAGAAGAAAGAAAGAGAAAGACTGTTTGAGAGAGGCTGAGGTTGAGGTTGATGAGAACGACGGTTTTCTTTTGTTCCAGTTCTGTGTATCACTTCAGTCAGCCAGTCTCACTGTCATTCTCATCTCGTCGGTAATTTTCAATAATAATAATTATTCAAGCATATAATTAATAACTATTATTAGTGATTTTATGGTGAACTATAATTCATAATAAGAACTTGTTACTGTGATATAATATATATATTTTCATTTGTCACACAACTTTTACCTGTATTTAACAGTTGATTGTAGTGATTCCCCTGGAATCGATCGATCCACGGGCTCTGCCTGACCATTTCGTTTTCATGGTAACCCCGCCGATCTAAAATGCTGAATAATAAGAAGATCAAGTTGTCACAAACTAGGGACTCATCTAGTTCAAGGAGCTTTGACCGGAAACAGTCAACAAGTACGTTGGATGAAGTGAGCAGTCGGTTTGAGAAAATGGAAAAAATTGGAGAAGGAACTTATGGGGTCGTTTACAAAGCTAAGGATATGGAAAACAGTAATCGACTGGTTGCGTTGAAGAGGATTCGATTGGAGTCGTAAGTTGATGGCTTTTTGTTGTTGAAAAAAAATTTACTATTCCCCTATTATCGGTTTTGACACGTGAAAATAATTTGTTTGATTTTAACGGCATTTGGACTTGGATCTTGGGTGAGTTGGGATGAATTTAAATCATATTGTATATACTTTGAAAATGTTATAATAGGGAATCAGAGGGAATCCCTTCGACGGCTGTGAGGGAGATATCTTTGTTGAGAGAATTAAACCATGGGAATATCGTCAGGCTTTTGGATGTGATCCATGGTCAGAAGAAACTGTACCTGGTTTTCGAATTTATGGATATGGATTTGAAAAAGTATTAATTATTTAAATGCTTTTAATAAACGGTATTGTTGGTTATGAAGGCAGACATAAAGTTACTTTGGTCCATTTTACTTAATCCCTTCAGGTACATTGATACTCAGCCCTCGGGGATCTGCTTAGTTCAAGCTAAGTCTTATGTGTACCAAATGTTGGCAGCATTAGTATATTGTCACACTCGCCGGATCTTGCACCGTGACTTAAAGCCGCAGAATTTGTTATTGGATACGAAAGGGAATCTAAAACTGGCGGATTTTGGATTAGCGAGGGGATTTACTATCCCTATGAGAACTTACACTCATGAGGTAGGTTAGGAATGTTCGTTAGGACAATTGTTGGAGCTGTTGTTATTCTCATTTGACCAATGTCGTAATTTATTTGTTTTGTCCATTGTTCCAAATTAATCCATGGATTTTAACACCCCAGGTGGTCACTCTTTGGTACCGAGCCCCGGAAATACTTCTTGGTACCAAATTCTACACGACTACCGTTGATATTTGGAGCGTTGGTTGCATTTTTGCGGAAATGGTGAGTTCTTATCGATTCCAACCTGTTGCAGCAAGTTTCCATTCGCACACCTTTGTTTCCGTGGTCACTGTACTCGTATTCATTTTTTCCAGCTCACTCGAAAGCCTCTCTTCCCTGGCGATTCTGAAATCGACCAGCTTTTTAGAATTTTTCGGACTCTGGGAACTCCAGATGAGAAAATTTGGCCTGGCATTTCCCGTTTACCGGACTTCAAACCCTGTTTTCCCCGATGGGAGCCACAAGCATTGGAAGACTTTGTCCCAACTCTGAAGAACTGTGCGGAGGGCATTACAATGCTTTACGTATGTCTGACCTTTACCTGCATTGATGGATTAATTAATTGTACTCTCATAATCATCGGTTCCCCAATATTGATTGTCACATGTTTCCGTTTTAATTTTCTTCAGCTTTTGATAATTTTATTTTTATAAGAGTTAGTAATGCCTTGCTGGATCATAAATGACCCATGTGGATGCTGCGGCATTAATGTTATTCTTATTCTTTATTGTTTATTCACATCAGTGGCTAACACTGTTTTACGTGGTATATCGCTTTTGTGTTGATTTCTTTTTGGACTGTTCTATTGGATTGCTTTTATTGTAGGAATTACTGAAATATGACCCTGACGTTCGGGTCTCCGCCCGCATTGCAATGGAATACCCTTTCTTTGCTGATGTTCAGGGCAAAGCTCCACCGAACAAACCTCACAGCCAAAGATCATAATAAAGAAGAGCGGAAAAGACTGCTCAGAAATTCCTGCGTCACATCCAAATAAGTGATATGAGAATATGAAGTGTTAATCATTTTGTGCTTATTCATTGTAGTACTTTACTTATTTATTATAGCAGCTCTTATTTATTTACTGCTTCTCTCTTAAAATTTTTCTTTTGTATTTTAACCTCGTGTATATCCTTTTTTGTTGCTAGAGACACCTGTAACAAAATCGCCTATTAATAATTACCATCACTTATGTACAGCTAGTTTTGTAACATCCAAGTAAAGTTAGTATTACTAACTTAGTAATGATTGTTTATTGTTTCTACTGTTTTTTTTCTTATAGTTCTTAATATTCGTGAATCGTGAGTTCGTCGCAGTTTATGTCGAACTTTTATCATCAATATTGTTTTATTATTCGAATCGTTAATAAATAAACAGCGCGTCGTGATCACCAGTATTTAGTGTAACTGGAACGAAACGTTTTTGCAAATTTTTTGTTAGTTTTCTTACCGTACAATATTTTATAAGAGTGATGCGTCAAATATTCCTCCCCTTGCAAATTGCTGCATTTGCAATTCCAGGGAGTCACATGATACTGTAAACAATCATCCAACCTACTTTTTAAATATGCTTTTTATACCATTTATACAAGTGCAAAATAGTTAAGCCGTGGGAAACCGGACCAGTCTCTTATGCAACATTTTATGTTTTGAGGGTACGAATAAACCTTCTCAAGTATCCTGTCTCAATAATAAATATTCCTACTTCATGTGAAATACACTTATCATACAATGCCGAGGCATTGTCGGATGTAGTTTAAACCCGCTGATGCATCAATCTATAAAATATATAAAGAAAACCGTAACATGAGTACCTTGTCTCCATTTATCAAGCAATAACTGAAGAGTGAACTCAAGTGCTCCCGTAAGTGGATCTACTTAGTTTTTCTATGCTCACTCTCAATCAGAAAAATGGTTGTGCAGGTCGATTATCACTAGTGTGAATGCATTTTCCTAAAAATGTATTCACACATGTTGTTTTTGGACTACACTTAGCAATGGCAACTCCGATTCTTTGGGCTGCTATTGGGATCGGAGTGTCCTTTCTCATTGTTGCTGTCATTTACATCCTATGTAAATGTTTGAGCTACTCATCAGCAAATCTTCAAAATGGTAATATCATCCATAATGTTTTGGCTATTAATTTGAATTGTTTTGATTATTATTACTGCTTCAACTGCTACATGTTTGATTTGTTAAAAAAACGTTAATAGAATTTTTCCCTCGTCAAGATCCCTCCAATTCCTCTCCAGCTTTTGGAACATCTGACGTCGAGTCTCCCAGGTTGGAACCAGACTATGGGTATTCTAGGAATCAAACAATACCCACGGTTGCGGGAGTGGTGGTTGAAAATGAGCGGAGTTATCCAACAGCTACTAGGATTCAGTCTCAGGGGTCAAGGAAAGGTTCCAGAAACCAGAGACCAAGAGCGGATAGGGAAGCTTCTGTGAACAAGCGACCTGCAAGATGCACGTCTTCAGATTTTGATGGTGACAAGGAAAATGCACTTAATAGAGGTTTTATTGTCCAAAAATCATTCGGAATTCCCGATCCCAAACACTTTTTGTAAAGCCCCATCCATCACAAACCACTACATACAGGCTTAAGTTGCCTGAAAGTTCAGATGAGGACTATTTAAGTTCTGATGACGAAGGGGAGGAACTTTATATTGATCACCCGGAGTGGACATCCTTTAAAAGGCGACATGTAATTACGTCCTTGAAATATCCCTCCCACCGCCAGTGGAACGCTGCAAAATGGAACAATTACCTGAGAGGACAGAACATAGCCAACAGGGATGTTAACTCTATAATTTCTTGCTATTGCGAAGTAGAAATTATAGAGGATTTCAATCCTTTGGATAAAATATCTCAGTTTGTGGTAAGCCATTTTAATTTGTGGAAAAAATACAATTTTGCTAATTTTTTTTAAAACATTTAGAGAAATAAACCCAAGGGACCAGTCTACAAATCTCGAAAGCGCTATACAATTTACCATATGATTCGTAACAAGGCAAACTGTGAAGAATTCCGAGTGTACCGTGACTCGGGCATTTACTTTGTAGCGGGACTCAAATCGGTAAATGACACAGTTGACAACAAAACAGTTTGGATACCCATCCATTTTCAATCCCGGTTTCAATTAGGAATGTATGATATTCGAAGATCTCATTTTTTAAAGTAGCCAAGAACTTTTTACGAACTCCAGAATTAATTTCTAAATTAGCATTTTTATTTTAACGAGTGTAGTCGAAAATTCCATAACTGATTTTGGGGTATTAGTTTAGGGACGAATGACGATGTTTAAAGTCTTATAGCAACTAAATAATTATTAGATTAATCATTAATAATTACTTAATTAATAATTACTAATTATTTACTACTGTATGTATTTTTGAGGGCAATGTCGAGGAATCGAGACAAGTTGACGCTGATATCCATTGCAGTTTTCCCAATAATATTGAATTCTGCGCAAAAATGGAGGATTTTAGTAAAAAAGGGTCTAGTTGATAAATTATACTATATGCAATTTTTAGCTTAATTTTTACGCCACTTTTGTCTTGACCGCTCAAGTTTTAGGTTTTCAATATTATGATAGGTATTCGAAGAACTTGTTATTGCCAATTAAATACGTTTATGTACGACCATATTGTTATTTGGACCGTAGTAGTTTATCTAAAAAATATATTGCTTACAAATAAGGGTGGTGCTGAATAGTAAAGGTGATTATAAAGGTAACAAAAATCTTTCCGCTCATTGGAGTGTAAGTTCTACTCGAAATTATTGCTCTTATTTGCCTTCATGGCATAAGTTTTTATGTTATATTAGGTATTTACGGTACGGCGCCTCAAACTTTTTAACAAAGTGTAGATGTGTCATGTCGTGATATCTTATTAACTAAAAGCTTCATGTTCTGGATGATGATGATGATGATGATGATTGTCGTCGTATATGTACATTACATGCTGCAAAACGCAAACAGTAACGTTCTGATTCTATTGGATATTTTTTACTCAAAGTTGCAAACAATGACAAAAATAAGTAATAATTTTATTATTATTACTTTTTTTGTTTGAAAAGAAAACTGTACTGAGAACGTTCCCATCCTCATCTGCGGATGGCCTAATTGCTTGTCTTATTAACTAAAAGCTTCATGTTCTGGATGATGACGATGATGATTGTCGTCGTATATGTACATTACATGTTGTAAAGCGCAAACAGTAACGTTCTGATTCTATTGGATATTTTTTACTCAAAGTTGCAAAGAATGATAAAAAGTAATAATAATTTTATTATTATTACTTTTTTTGTTTGAAAAGAAACTGTACTGAGAAAGTTCCCATCCGCATCTGCGGATGGCCTTTATTATTATAAATGTCATTTTATAATTTAAAAGTTAAAATATTAATACAAGTTTAATAATAAACAAACTCTCGTGCTTAATCAAACTAATGGCTCGAACAACCGGCGTGACTTCATGCATGAATTTGAAGTACATTTCTATGCAGCATTATACTTTCTACACGATGTATATAAGTAATCATGTTTTCATATAGAATTTTTTATTTGCGTAAATTTGGTAGAATTTAAAATGTTTTCCAACCTAAAACTCGTGTTAAAGGGCTTCTCATAATATTGACATAGGGATGTTTGAGTGGTTGTTATTCCCAAAAGGAAATGATCTTCGATGACTAGATAAAATAACTAATACATTTTGTAATAGCAAAAAATCGATTCTAATGATACTCATTCTCAAGATATTCTGAAAATCCTCCAGGGGACTATATTGTTTCCTGTTAAAAAAAGCATGATTTATTCTTATAGCTTTACTTACTTACATAATAAATTATACACACATGCACTTAAAGAAATCCTCACTGCCAAGGCTATCACGTAAGCTGTTCAGTTTATTCGCTGTTTGATTTTCATCATGACTACCGACATTCTCTACTCTGTACTTGGTTGCATTACGATTATTGTAACTATTTTAATAGCAATCTACAACTGCATTAATCATCAAGATGTTGATTCTTTGGATGATTTCAAAGGTTTAATATTTTATCTTCAAATTCTTTTGCTAGGAAAATATTTGGAAAATTTTGCTGTAGGGGGCATTTTTGGTGTTCAAACATTTTGCTGTCATTGAAATTTATTGTAAATGTTCCCAAAGAATTTCGAGAAATGAAGTTAAAATTATAGTTTATTTATTGCAGTTGTGCTGGCAGACGGCACGGGAACCACCGATGATCCAAGGCGGGCTAGCCTGAACTGGAAGGATTTTCAAGCCGAGCATATAATAACAACAATACAGCACCCAGAACACCTCAAATGGTGTGTGAAATGCTGGGAAGATTACATCCAGGAAGGAAAAATCATTCTGTCGAATGAAATTCATTCAATTATTTCCGTTGTTGATGATGGCGATATTATTCTCGATTTCAATCCACTAGATCAAAATAATATGGTTAAAATTACTTAAAAAATTGATATTCTTCTACTCCTAGTGTATATGGTGTATAAAAAGTATGAAATTAATAATATGTGTTATAATAAAATTATTAGGTCCATGAAGATCCCAAGAATGGACAGAAGTGGTACAAATCCGCGAACTCCCGTACCATCTTTCATCTCCAAACGGATCAAGGGGAATGTAAGGTATTCAAACAGACGGCGCGTTATCTGGCGGCGATAGAATCTGTCGACATGTGCCCTAAAGTGATAACTGACAGCCGATTAACTAGCTCTGATAAACCAGTTTGGATCCCTGTGTGTTTGGCGAAAATTCCAACATCAAAGCTATGGAGCTTTAAAAAAATCAAATAATACCATAAAATAATGTTTCTAATTTTTCAAAACATAATTATTATCATGCAAATTTCAATAATCCCTTACAATTTTGCGGATTTGCTGCACATTACATAGTTAATGCGTAGAATAACTATACTTCGTCCCTCTATATAGGTTCTGGCCTAATGGTTTATGCATTTTTTATGTTCTCAATGATTTGGCCTGAATTCGTGAATATTTTAAAATATTTTTGGGGCAGAAATAATTACTTTATATTGACTGAAACATTTCTTGTTTGTGCCTGTAAATTTGTTTTTGTGCTCACTAGTTGACTTGTGTTGTTGTTTGTGTCCAGTCCATCCTCCAATAGGATAATTTTTTACTGCCAGGTTAACAATACTTTAGTAAGCTATGAAAAATGAAGTAGAGTCGGGTGAGATGGAGACGAAGCGTAATCATAATAAAATCCTATTTTAAAAAATATGAAAATTTTCAAATTATCAAAAAGAACCTTTAGGCACCAAAATCCCAATTAATAAATAAGCGGAGTAGCAGCATCGAGTGTTGATGTGCAATTTTATTTGAAGACTTGACCCATACGAAGCATTTATAAATTTTGGCATACAAATATTCTTTCTTGGTAAGTTTATTGGTTAGGTAAAAAAAGCAGGATGATATCTCAGCAAAATTTTCCCATGCCGGGAATCGAACCCGGGCCTGCTGGGTGAAAGCCAGCTATCCTAGCCACTAGACCACA
>JAQFXU010006301.1:0-10442 GCA_034693705.1 Spatulosminthurus flaviceps | reverse complement strand
GGACTAAATTATAATCCTATGAAATCCAAGTATTTCCCTATATTGCTATTTACTGCTGTATTATAATAAATTGAAAATCTTACCAAGCTTAACCCTCCCTACTTTCAACCTTTATTCCTACAGATTAACCAAAAATGAGGTTTTCGCCTGGATCTTAGAAATAGTCTTATAATTTCTATGTGAAATCCTTTGCTTACAAGTACATATCATCGGGTAAAGTCCAAAAGGCGCTATATGCAGAAATCGCTTAAGCATGGTAGTACTTGTTAAATCCCGTATAAGCGATTTTTGCATATAGCGCCTTATGAACTTTACCCGACGATATACAGTCCCCCTTACATTCTTATATACCAAAATTGCGTGTAAGCATGGCTAAATCTATGAGGTTACAGTTTTCATAGTATTATTCCAGGGAAATTGTAAGCTACGGTTGGGGTTATGGTTCAGAGAGTAAATGCCATGGGAATATTAATAGAGGGGGAGTTTTAACTCGGATTTTTTTACCTTTCCTTATTACTATGCTTGAAAATAGTACACAATTTTATTGACACATCAAGCTATGTAGATGAGTAAATATAAGAGGAAACTTTTCCCCTTACGAATTTTTGACTACATTATAAAACGAAAGGAGGTTACGTTCTACGATGGAGAAGTTCATACAAAAGTGTTTAGTTTTATTAATGACGTGGTTTCCTCTCCCACTTCTCCCATAGTACCTGCCCCTACATGTGCTTTCCCAAGGTTCAACTTTGCATATTTGATGCTTTCTCCCTCGATAGTGTGTATATTTAGAGGAGAGTCATGTAAAAGATGGCGTGAAGCCCTTACATGGGTGAACCTGCACCCTGAAACTTATTGCTTGAGTTCTGATACAGCTGAGTCTGAGATACATGGTTTAGATATGGAAAAGCTAGGTGACGTGAAAGGCGTCATTAGAAGAGAGAAAAGGCGTAATTAAGGCCATCATTGCCTCTCCTGCAGACCAAGGCTTAGTGTGCATTCCTAAGCAAGTCACTCCCAACACACACACACACACAGTAGTGTAAGCTTATAAAGAATTTCTTATCCAATCTTCCCACGGATACCCACACATACCTACAGCTCCTTGCCATTCAAGGCTATACCAACTCAGCCAAACTTTTCCTTAAATAACAGAGAGGATAAACTGACTCAGATTTTTTACTAGATAAATACTACACTACACACTCAACAGTTTCCGTCTTTACACTCTTGGAAGGAGATTCGGGAGGGAAAGAGTTTGGAAGTGCACATTAAGCAAGGGAATTTGGATGGTTGGGAAAGTATATGAGGAGGAAGTAAAGTAAAAGGAGGAAAAGAAAAGGAGAAAAGTTTTACACAGTGTTTGTAGTTTTATAGGAAACCCCTTGGAAAAAAGTTTTCCACCGAGTTTAAATTACCAATTCAGAGGAGGAGAAGAACAAGATGATGATTAGAGAAATTAACTCTTGATTTTAGATTCCTCATTCATGTCGCATTATCTAATGAGATGATAAATGTCCGGGGCTATTGATTACAAAAGAGATGTATGGCATTGATTGGATTAGGGGAAATGTAAAAAAGGGAGGATGAAAATTATGGGAAAAAGAACTTTTTCCCTTAGTAGTTAAACTTTTCCCGGGAGGAAATGATACTTTTTAGTATGTCTGCCCTATGATAATTTTTAATAGGTATCAAAATATGTGATGCAGCTTATGAGGAGAGAGAAAGTTAGAATTTTATAGAAAGGTGGAGAGATAAGAGTAAATAGGCTCCTGCGGTTTTCCCTCCTCACACACACACACTCTCTCAGCTCCCATGATTTGGAGCCTTGAAATGAGTAATCTAATTAATATTAGCAAGGAGATGGGTATAAGTTGAATTAGCGTAAAAGGTAAAGTACTTGTGTGCATTTGGGCGTACCGGAATTCTATGGGTAAAAACCTCGTCTCTGTCAACATATTCTCTACCCTTTGAAATGAACCTGTAATATTAATGAAGGAATATACTATATAGTTTTTGCTCGATATAATTATATGTATAAGAATTATGGGTAAAAATGTATGGTGGTTTTACGTATAAGAACATATGCGAGTTGAATGTTGAGAAATGACTATATTGACGGGATAATGTGAGAATGAAGAATTACTGAGTGATATGGTCCATGTGTTTTAATTAGTTATCCCATTCGTCACTGGAGGACTTGGGCCATGCAAGTTTACGAGGAATATCAAGCAGTCTTGAGAGTCTGGCTGTCATTTCCGCTCGATTGAAGTACATCCCTCAGACGATGCTGTCGACGATGAAACGCTTGAAAGATCTCGACTTTGAAGGAAACAACATCCAAGAGCTGGGACCTTACAGTTTCCATAATATTCTACTCCAGAAGGTTAGAAGGAACGGTCCTTTTCTTATTATGTATCAATACAACTATAGTTTATCAAAATACTCATGTACTTATGAATAGGGCCAGGATTTTTCCTCTCTCCCACACTCTCGCACTCTTCTAGAGCTAACCGAGCAAGCGAGAGGTGGTAGTTGACAGCTGAGAATATTGCCTCAGCTAAGTCTTTATACTTGTAGGAATAAGGATAATATGGGGAAAAGGATATGAAAATGTATGAGTCCATATTGGAGTGACAGTATTAATTCTAATACTACGTTCTGTATGCACCCACGACTTTTTCCAACAACAAAAGTATATGTTTTGTCATGCGTATAATAAACAAGGGGTGAAACTATACATAAATAGAGTTTGTCTATAGAGATAGACAGGTTGAAGGAGAGGGAAAATGGAGGGAAGGAGAAAAATCTGCTTGGAAAGGTTTATTGACTTAAATCCCCACATCTCTCAGATTCTCAAACACACTTTTACGTATATATCATATACGGTATTTTTTATATGAAAGTTTACCTTTCACTAAACCGCCACAAGTAAATAGATGAAAAAAATTCAATTGAATTTATTTGTATAGAATCAATCCAAGACTGATTAGCCATGAACTTGAAGTAGGATTTTGAGTAAATAAAACTCAATCTTTTCCTCGTGTTGCTTTATAAGCAATATAAAAAAAGGCTATTGAGAAATTGCATTTATTTTCTCTCCCGATTTTTTGGCTGTTTGAGGAGGAGGACAAAAGTTTGGGGATTTTAACGGAGGAGATAATTTTAGGATTTCTGAGCAAGTGTGTACTTGTGAAGGAGAAACTTTCGACGTAAATCATGTCAAAATCTTTTGTAGGACGGTCAGAGAATGTTTAGAGGAAAAAAGAAGGTTTGGAAGTGAGAGAATAAATTTCATTTTACTCTAAATTTAATTTCTTTGTTAGTCTCAGAAATACTACGTCATTGTCATAAGCACTCGCTGATTTATATTTTGGGTATTGTAACAGAGAGGATTTTCTATATGAGACAGGCACATTATTTTGAGACACTATATTTTGTGACAAAATAGTAGTTTTCTATGCGTAGAAAAATAACCATGTATTATACATTTATAGTAGGGTAATTCAGTCAGATAAGATTATAGGATGGATGTTCGTATATGTAGCAATGTATAATTTGTATGATGCTAATGTTAACTATTTGAAACAGTGGACATGTTGACATGAGCAATGCAGATAGGGATTTTAGAGGGCACAAGGTTTTAGGAATAAATAAAAGGGCGGTGAAATGTGTACATATATACACTATTTTAATGGTAAAGTTATACTACGAGACAGAGAGCCAAATTTGGTGGAATAGAATTTTGGCAGCAACTGTGAAAATGTTAGGGATAATGGATGAGTCTATAGGAAATAAATTTGGGTCGGTACTTGAATACGTTTCTGAATTTTCTCTCTCTCTCTCTCTCTCCCTCTCTTTGGTCATATACATCCAAAGTAAAAGGCTCATTGCTCTTTGCTCTGTCTCCTCCAGCCTCCTATGAATAAACTATATGTGCAAAAGTATATAAATAATGGCGTATTAGTGATCTATGTGAGAAATGGAAATTCATTGTAGAATCTACAATTGTAAGCTACTCCTGTCATTTTCAAAATATACATTACATTCTACAAAGGTAGTAGCAGTATATACAATACATATGGAGAAACTACAATAGCACTTGTGCTAGTCAGTTGGATGAGGAGTTGGATGATTATGATGACCAGAACGACAAGTACACGCACTCTCTGGACCTCAGTTGTACATTTGCCTATTATTTATTTCTCACCAGTAGGGGATTTATTCGGGGAGAATTCCATTGGAAAGTAAAAGCGTGAGTGCAATAAAGAGAATTTATCACGTAGGCTCGGTCTGTTACAAGAGAAAGAGGGAAATGGCGGAGTGAGAGGAATCATATGAATATTTGAATCTGTATTTGTATTTTCTCTCTCTCTCTCTCTCTCCCTTCCTTTTTCTCTCTCACTATATTGTCTACCCTAGAAGGAGGAGATGGAGTCAGCTGAAAAAGACTCATGTGAATGTACTTTTTTTGCAAGTGTCACTTTAATGTATAGGTCTGTATAAAGTGTAAGTGCCTTGGAAAAGTATAAGTAACAGTTTGGAACAACAATGACTTGAAAAGGAAGGTAGGTAAGGGAAAAAAAGTTGATTATATCAGCAATTTCATAATAATGGGATGGAAAGCGCATTCAACCATTGTATTCCTACCATTTTCCCGAACATTTTCTCGGGCAGTTGAACAACTTGCCATTTCTTTCCCCTCTCTTTTGCCCTATGTTCATACAGTAGTATAGTGAGAGTTGGATGCAAACATGGAAACATATATATTTATATGCATAACATATAGGCCTCCGGTAGTTCCAATACTTCCGCTGAGCTCACACACACACACACTCCTCCAGTATCTACTACTACTTTTGATGCTCCACATGATTTCCTATATATAAAATATACCATGATAGAGTCAACTGCATCATTTCTGCATAACAATCCTCCTATTATCTCTCTGCTTTGATGGGCAATGTAAATGGATGATGTGGGTACGAGCGGATATATTTATAAGAGAGGAAAAATTGCAAATTTTAGCTTACTCTACTACTAAAGTCCATTAGGTTTGGCAAGAGCTCCAGACACAGAGATATATTTATTCATTCCTACATGTACTTTTCCAGGATTGGGATTTATTCTAGCTTTTTGAACATAGAGGGATTTGTTTGGTCGGATGGAGGAATAATAAAAGATGGGGTCATTTCCACCTAACAAATTCAACAGAGTGAATTTACTATCATTACTGAGAATTTAGCATTGAAGGCCTGGGGAAATTAATTGGATTTTTTAATCTTATATAAGTGAAAAGCTAAAATGGTTTTGTTATTTTATCAAAATTAGAGGCTGAGTAAGTACACATGATTTGAGGAATTCCTCAGGGGTGCAGAATAATGCAGTGATATTTTTTGCATAGTATTCAATATGCAATGTGAGTAGAGAAATATGAGGGGGATTTGTATGTACAGATTGGAAAGGGAATTTTTGTGGAGAGTATAGAAATGGAATAAGAATAGAAGTGAAGTCACGTATGAGGTAGGATTGAAGGAGGAAAGAATAGATATAGAGAGAGATGGTATGGGATTTAGTAGGGGAAAATGATAGCCAAGTGGGTGAATTTTTCTCACAAATTGATACCTTGTCAAATAAGTAGACTCTAAGTCCTACTCTGAGATTTTTAGTTAGCACAGGAGAAGAAGTGACTGCATGACTTGACGTAAATCAAAAATAATGATGAGAGTGATTGGCTTCTTATTCCCAAATCCCTCTCTTTTTTCTCCCCTTCCTTCACCCTCAGAGCTCTAGTAGTAAAATACATGTACGAATCCCCATATACCTTTTTTTATTCTTTACCCATCTTATTTTAAGTAGCTCTCATTTCTGGCATTGATTCCTCTAGAAAGGTTCCGGTCTTATAGGATCCTATAATGTATAATGTATAGACAAGGAAAGAATCTCCAAGAAGAAGAAGGAAATAAAAAACTGAAATGAATAGTCATTTAGAGTGTGTGAATAAGATAATGAGATATTCCGTAAAGAGTTAACCTTTCCATGTGTAGAGAATAAATCCTTTTATTTTGTCCCTTAATAAATATTTAAAAAATATAACACGTATTTACAACAACAGACAAAATAATAGTAGAAAAATATAATTTCTAGGATTTCCCTGTATAAATCCCACAATATAAATTATGAACGAAGGCATTAAAATAGGGAAAGTAGACAATTTGTCCTGTTCATCGTCCGATTGTCTTCCCAAATCATTTTTCTTCGTAATCATATTACATCATCCCTTGGAAAATGCAAGGGATTGCAGTGAATTTAATTGGGCAAACTTTCCAAGATTTACAACTATCCTCATAATGGTTTTTTTCTCCTTCCCTCAACGACTTTACCAAGTTTTATCGTAGAGAATTATTATTGCTCTGTATATAAGCAACTTTCCCATACACGTATATATATAGAATAATAATACTCTCACAGAATAAAGATTTGATAATTTTATTCATGTTTTTGCATAAAAGTCATTTGTGATGCAAAACGGCCACATTTAAACTTGTGCTAAGATCCTCGTCTCTCTCTCATTCCTTTTCCCATGTATTTACCATGTATAGTTGTGAAACCCCTCGGAAGACTCAGGAAATGAGGCTCATGATAAGACTCTGTGAAGAGAGATGCATCTTCCTTGAGCAAAGAGCTTCATCCTTCCTTTTACATTTACTATAAAGAATGTATTTAACACATGCAATATCATTTTAAATCCCTCTACATACATTTCACTCACACTCTTCATTCCTCTCACTAATTTCCAACACACACACACACACACATCCACAAATTCCTCCATATCTCTCTCAAATCCCATACAAATATACAGGGAAAATGTTTGTACACGAAGGGATTTTATGCACAGATATAAATGGAAGTAACGGAAGGAATGTGCATTAAAGTTTTTAAGTACTCAAAGGGGAGAAAAGTATAGAGATATGCAAAATAAGGGTTTGTCACCAGATTATATTTTGGTTTGTATTTCTTTTGTGTGTACAAGCATATAGTAGAATTTAGTAAAAAGAATTCTTCTTACAGAGAGAGAGAGAGCTGAGAGAGTGAGACGACGGGGAGAGTGAGAGAGAGAAAATGCAGGGGGGAAATTATCTTGGGGTAATTATCGTAACTGCTGTTGACAAGTTGTTAATGGAAAGTAAAAGTTATTTTGGCTGAGGGAAAGGGCTTAAGTAAAGGGAATGATAAGACTGCAATAAAAATGGAATCAAGTACCGATACGGTAACCTTAACTGCCTCTATATGGCTTGGGCTCTCTTATTTCAATGGTAATACACAAGTGCTTTACCTCTCTCGCTCCATAGTCCTGAAACGATGCATTTCTTATGTACACGCACATAGTTGAGAGTCCATGGGATTGTAGCATTAAGTTAATGCTTGAGTATAAAGCTAAATGATGATATTTGGAGATTGGCTGAGCGTTAAGACGCGCTATAGCGGTGCTATTAAATAGTGCTATACATGTATATATTTTATATTGAACCACGCGGGAATTTTTATGAGTGGAACAATTATGAGATTCTTGTTGACTCAGCGTTAGATTCTTATAGGGGAGACAAAAAAAAATTAGTATGCTGAGGTAACATTTATTTTGACGTTGATCGTCAAAGAAATGACGGGTAATTTGTGAAGAGGACGTTGCCGTGGTGTAGACTGCTCTGTGGACATAGAACGTTGTAAATGTATACGTTGTATATGAAAGGAAAAGGTGGTTTTTATAATAATTATTGTATTTTGTGTTTAACGCAGGTGAACTTGAAAGGGAATCAACTGGAGAACATCTCGGAACATGCATTTTGGAGCTTGGAGGAGACACTAATGGACATTGACATGTCAGAGAATAAGTTGAAGGGATTTCCATACGGGCCATTAAAGAGGCTTCGACTCGTCCAGAATTTGAATTTAGCTTGGAATGAGATGAGTGAATTGTCCGTTTTAAGTAGCTCCGTGAACGGGGACTCACTCGCGGACGTGGATTGGCCGTTATTGAAATACTTGAATTTAAATTCAAATTATTTGAGGAAATTGGAGAAGGACACATTTGGACCCATGCGCAATCTCAAGATGCTCTCAATCCATTTAAATTCAATTGATACGGTGGATGAGGAAGCTTTCATCTCTCTCACGGAGCTCGAGAGCATTGATTTGTCTCACAATAAGATTACGATCCTTGGGTCCGGAACATTCCGACACAATAGTCGGCTCATCAACATTGACTTGAGTAATAATCATATACACCTGGTGGATGACTTGTTCAATAATTTGAGTCAACTTCGGGAACTGTTCTTGAACGGAAATAACATTCTGCACTTGACAGCGAACACTTTTACGGGCTCGGGAAGAATCTCTCTCATGTACCTCCAAGGAAATGCGCTCCGTTTCATTGAGTCGGGCGTCTTTGCTCCGTTGAGGAATTTGACGGAGCTTCGTCTCAGTGATAATTTCCTTCAAAGTATTCCCCCGGATTTGTTTCTCCATAATGACAAGTTATTTTCCTTGAGTTTGGATGGGAATTTACTGAGTAAGATCGTTCCGGGGAGCTTCCATAATTCCAAAGGACTTCGTGAGCTGAGACTTCAGAATAATCAAATCATTGCAATTCTTCCGGGGGTTTTGGATGTGTTGCCCAACCTGGAGGAGATATTTTTGGAGAATAATAAATTGACACAGATCAAGGGCTTGGATTCTCTTAAAAATGTCCGACACGTGAGTTTGAGTCGGAATCATATGGAGAGGCTCACGGGAGATATGCTTCCAGGCACTCAATTAACGTCCCTCTCCCTGGGGCATAATTCTCTGAGGATTATTGAGGACGCCACTTTCGCGAATCAAACTACCTTGGGAATCCTTTTCCTAGGAAATAATCAACTCACACATTTAGGTGCGGATACTTTCCTAGGATTGAGAAGTTTGGATCGTCTTTATTTGCAAAAGAATAATATCAGCTTGATTCATAATGATTGTTTTACTAATCATATCAAAGGGCTGAAATATTTGGACATGAGTTATAATTCCCTTCGTACTATAAATCGCTACCTTTTTTCAAGTCTGGAGACAATTACGGAAATCAATTTATCTCACAATGAGATCATTTCCTTGGAAGAAAAATCCTTCAGTAATTTGCTAACGCTCAGGGTATTGGACTTGAGTTCGAATAAATTGAATGTCATTGATTTCCCTCTTGTTTTTCATATGAGTGGGCTCGAGATTTTAAAAATTAGTTGCAATATAATTTCCGAGATAAGAGTCACTTCCGTGTCAGCAGTTTATGGGAAGGAGGGCTTGTCTCGGGGTGGAGGAGGGTCGTCGAGTGGTTTGGCATTTAAGCCCGTACCGATTGGATTGAAGGAATTAGATATACGAGATAACCAATTGGTTGCAAGTAACCTACGCCAATTGGAAATGGGTCGATTGGAAGTATTGCAAGTTTCGGGGAATAATTTAACGGATCTGGATGAGAACATGTTGGCGGGATTCCCTTCGTTAAGTTTCCTTGCGGCGGAGAAGGCTCACATCAATTCTTTACCTGGAGAGCTGTTCCGGAAAAATCCTAATCTAGGGACGGTACGCTTGAGTGAGAATTCTCTTACGAGTATCCCGGACACACTGTTTTTCAACTCCTTGCCAAATCCAAATGGAAGAGGGATGCTTGGCTTGAGAGAATTGCATTTGAGACATAATCGGCTAAGGAATTTCCCGTACAAGGCCGTCACGAATATTAGTACGTTGGAGGTGCTGTCGTTATCTGGGAATCGTGTGAATACGTTGGAGCTGAATAGGATCCGTTTGCCGAGACTCAAGCAATTGGATATGAATGATAACCAAGTGTTTAAAATTACGGGTCAGCCGCTGACGAAAGCAATGCCCACCTTGGAAGTGATTGACTTGGGAGAGAATAGTATCCCGCGGTTGAGTGACGAGATTTTTAAGAATGTGAGCTTTGCTCAGATCAATTTGGGAGGGAATGCGTTCCAGAAGATCCCCTTTGCTCTGTCCAATCAATTTGTGACTAATTCCTTTGTTTTGAATATGAGTGGGAATCCACTCCTGAATTTTTACACGGAGAATCATCCGAGTGTTAATTTTTCCGTGATGGATTTGTACTTGACGGAGACTAATGTGAGTTTTTTGACGAGTGAGGAGTTTAAGATTTATCCGAAATTGCATCGATTAGTTATTCGGAGGAATCCTCTTTCGTCCCTTCCTTCCCATGCCTTTTCCGTTCTCACTCATCTTAATCTTCTGGATTTGAGTGAGAATGACATTGAGGATATGAAGGATGACTGCTTCAGTGGACTTGTTCAACTCAAGTCACTCAACTTGTCCAGCAACCGTATTAAGAGCTTGAGTTCCTTCCATAGTCATCTTAGTGGGTTACAGGTAATAAAAAA
>JAQFXU010006300.1:0-10442 GCA_034693705.1 Spatulosminthurus flaviceps | reverse complement strand
TTAACAACAGGACCTCAAAGAAAGAGTGTCTTCCGTTTATCTCCATTTCGAGCAAAAGCCTTTAAGGCCCGTTTGTATCCTCTATGGTAAAGATAGTGGGGTAAACATTTTGCAAAACGATGTAGATGTTTATTATGCTTAAAAAAAATAATTTTCCCCATTTTTAATACCACTCTTGGATTTTCGTCAAAATTGAACTGACCCCGACGAGGGAAAATCGATTAATGTGTATCCGTGAGTACATTTTTAGCTGCTGTAGTTATACCAGTGAAAGTACTGAGTAAGTGCCTTCATTTGTGAGGAATTGTGTGTTTACAAATATGTTCATGTATGTTTTTATAAGAAGTTGGAAAGTATGTACCTCATAGATTTGACGCACTAATTCGCTGTAAGACTGGTATATTAATGAAATCGGTACGGGCATTTTGTTAATAATACTGGTGTAATAATGGCTGGAGGGACAATTCATTCGACTGTGGACACAGCATCTCCTGCCCATACTTTCGTACACTTTATGTACAACTTGTAGATATTTTCAGTATTTCAAAATTTTGGCAAAAGGTTTAATGCTATACAAAAACATCTCCTTCAGCGCATTTAAGTTGAAACAGCAACAGGAGGAAAATTCTTGCTTCTCGAAATATTTTCAAAAAAAGCTAAATATGGTGTTTATGCCAGAAATTCCAGCGCTGTTGTACGTTATTATCTTCTGTAACTATTAAATGTACTCACTTTCATCGCATTTCGGTACTGTAATGACCGGGACCTACGTATACTCTATATGGATTTGCTCGTAAATAGATTTGAATAATGGAGCATATCTTTATTTATTTATTTTGAACGTCCATTGAATGTACGAATAGAGGAACATGAACGACACGTTAGATTAAAGAATACAGAAAAGTCAGCGGTCGCACGTCACATATCTACGAATAGAAACCACATCATAGACTGGGATAATGTTTCTACAGAAGGGAAAGAGTCAAATTTTCTATTAAGAAGAATTAAGGAAGGCTTAAAGATCCAGAAATCCTCGGAAAAGTTGATGAACGTCAACAAGGGTTATTTACTTCATAGTCAATGGTCACCGATTGTAGACAAAAAATAATAATTTAAAAAACATTAGTTTTAAATAATTTTTATTATTCTCAAAAAAGTTAGCTTTGGTTCTCTTTACACTATGACTTTTATCTCTCCTGTCACTTGATCTTTATTGTCTGACGATGGTAGTCAGTTTGCTACCGAAAGCTTACAAATAAATAAAATCTTGTCAATACTTTAAATTCCACGTAAACCAAAGAATGGCTAACCATAGAGCACATCTTTGTTAGAAATGGCAATAAAATGCTTGTGCTGAAATTCATAAATTAAAAATCTAAGTGCTTAAAGTCTACGGCTACAGCTTTGAGCTATGCTTTTGTTGTCAATGTTACTGGTATTTAAAAGAAATTGATGTCTTCCAGTTCCATTTTATACGCACCTATAATGTTTTAGCCTGGTTTTTTGTATTTGGGATAGTACAAGAAATTGAAATAAATTAGTTTTATCATTTTAACGTTACTTTTGTTTCAAACAGCTACCTCTCTCTTACGACCCTGCCGTTCGTGGACTCGTGTACCGATCTCTGAGGTAATGGGCATTGTTCCCTCTGGATCATCAGCGTACGCTTTGAGGTCACATTTGAAACTCAAGTGCCTTAAGCTTCCGTGATAACTAGAACGTATTCCTAATGACCAACTTTTGAAGAAAATATTTTCTTAGATCTTGAGGCTGTGCTTTAACAGTTTGTTAAAGCTCTGCCTTACAGTACATCGTACATAATGTCAGCAAGTATAACTACAATAGTTTGAGAAATTATAAATCATTGTAATAATTATCCGAGTTAAGACTTTCGTAATGTATTGAGCTGTTATGTGTGATCTTGTTTTTGAATTTTCGTATGCATGTTAAATCGCTAAAAAATCATGCATTTTAAAATGTCGGTAATTCTAATTCCGTTATTTATTACTATTTAAGTATGTATTACGTCAGTCGCACTTTAGCATGATTAAATGAAGTGGTTTGGATTCATTTGTATGAAAAATTGAAAATAACATGTATGAGGGTAAAATATAAACGCTTTAAAAATTGTTTCAAATGGTTTTTAATTTATGATTTATCTTGATCAATTACCAGTAGTGTAAGTTTTGTCGCATAAAATAAACAATATTTTAAATGGAAACCAGAATGCTTTGTGGTTTTTAAACATTAATATCCAGCAGAATATTTTGGGCTACCAATATTCCTTTGACTTAACATTGGCCACAGCAAGTTTCTACCATCTAGTAGGGTTTAGCTACTCATTTTCGAAAACCTTTTTAAGCCATTTGCACTATCTTACAACCCTGAACTCACTTTGGAAGCTAGTTTCTGAGTTTCTTCTACACAACAAAAGCCGTCAACCTTTATAAGAAATGCGAATGTAACTCCATACTGATTAATAAAGCCACCACCAGTACAATACATAACTATTTTTCAAATTTTATTGTTGCTTTTCATAGCACAAATTTTTGAATTATACAAGACATAATAATTAGTCATTACAACAGAACCCCCATCACATGACAACTTTTACTTGGAACTCCGTGTTACAATATAGTAGTAAATGAACTTTAACAGTTCTGGATTTTTAATTCAATAATTTTGAAACTTTAATAGTGTCCGTGTGAAAGTGACAATAACTATCACGTTTTCCTTATGAATGTGGCCGTTAATGAATTACATCTTTCACGTAGGTACCGATATCAGAATACGTACAAAGTTTTGGTGTGCAAAATCACTAGAATTAAATAATACAGGCGAAGCAGTATTTCTGCCACGCATGTTAGACATAATGATCTCGATTTTCTGCAGATTAGTATCTTGCGTCAAGCCAGTATAACAACAGAGTACGTAAAGATTTAGTTCGGACAATTTAAAATAAATAACTGTTGCTTCCAAACCCAATCAAACATTCGCAGAAGCGAGCACATGTTTTTCCAATAGTTGATATGACTGGAACTTTTCGCACGCAAAATACATTAAATAACAAACAATATGACCAGAAATAGTCGTCGAGACTGTAAAAGTTAAAGCTATAGAGAGACACGCATACTGAATAGATAAATAAGTAAGTGATACATATTACATTACTTCAATGTAAACAATGATAAGAATTCCATCTTATTACATTCATAATTGACTAGCATATGAAACAACAGATTCAAATAACACAAATAAAGATTCTTTCCCCTCACTTAACACTATTATTTTCAATTGCTTAACAAATGCACAGATCGTACGGTTAAACGAAATATTTAAGTTCTCATTCAGAGGCATTCATTATTGTTCCAACCATGAAGGCGAGGAAGAGTTAGGAGCTTTACCCTTAATGCTGAACTGTTTCAGTGTGGCTTCTAGTGACTGCTGATTTCCCGAAAAGTATGCTGAAATAGCGTTGTGGAACAATAATA
This sequence comes from Spatulosminthurus flaviceps, assembly GCA_034693705.1. NCBI lineage: Eukaryota > Metazoa > Arthropoda > Collembola > Symphypleona > Sminthuridae > Spatulosminthurus > Spatulosminthurus flaviceps. Next base: position 6,951 of record JAQFXU010006300.1, on the reverse strand, counting down.
ACTGCTTGTGCATCACTTTAATCTGAAAAAAGAAACACGGTTATATAGATGTACCAAAACTTTCACTGGTTTGCTTTAAAAGTGAAATATTTTTGCTTGAGGGACTTGAACCGCACATTTACTGCAGTTATACTTCGCTCAGCGCTTTCAGTTGTAAGAATCTACGCGATACAAAAAAATTAAAGTGCACCTACCCTATTTTCATCCAAAAATTGTAGCTTAATATTGACATCGTCTCGCAGTTTCTCATAAGTAACTTTGTATAAATTGAAGTTTCGTTGCGACTCTTCTATTTTTGCTGCAGTACTATCGGACTTGGGTACTTGAAGCAGTAATTCCAAGTCAGAACGGTAGGCATCGTACTCTATCCTAAATTGGTAAATTAAATCATATATTACATTTGTCATCAACCTACTGCATGGTTTTTTAATCAATTTTGTAGGGAAATAGGTGCTTAGTAAACACACTTTAGACTTCAGCAAGCAAGAGTACAGTGAGAAAAGTACACAAAGCGGTATGATACCTGGAGTTTTCATACTGACGGATCGTAATAATGGTGTCTTCAATCGTTTTGTTGCACAGGGTGTTAACTGACGACAGGAAAAAATTTAGAGCGCTCAAAAGTATTTCACCATTCTTTTGCAGATTTCTTTGAGTTTCGGCGTTGTACAAAAATTCTTGTTGTAGCTCGGGAGATTTTTGTGCCAAGTCCGAGAAAACTTCCGCCAGCGCTTGCTAATACAAAAGAAAATACACATTATGCACGAAATTAAGAAATATGCTAATAGACTCGAATCAATTATAAAAATAATTGATTATATAATAGTTTCTAAATTACAATTAGTCAGTCATTAAACCATCATGAAATAGTTGTCTGAGCTTTCGCCGTACCGACAATAATAAACCTTTCTATCTACTTAAATGCATTTGAATACGTTACCTGAGTTTGAATGACATGGTAAAAATGGCTTGTGAAAGCTCTGCTTAGTCCCAAAACTTGAAGGTATCGCCGCTTAAGGTCTCTCAAGTGCTCTATTCTGGCTTCCAGTTCTGCTGTCGGATAAAGAAGTATGTACAATCAATCAAAATAGTTTAATGTTTAATCCATTGATTCTTCCATAAAATGGATTCCCGCAATATTTTCATTCAAATTAAAAACGATATTAAATTATTCCACGAGATTACAAACACAAAGAGATTTTTAAACCATCAACCACAGCCAACGTACCTGAGTCAACTGTTCGGGACGATTTCCCCAGTTTTTCAAACATGAGTTGTTTCGTACATTTATAAGTTGAGATACTCCAATTTTTTAATGTTTCGATTTTTGAACTCGGCGAGCGAAGCAACCGAGGTATTTGATCGCCGTTTTGAGGGCTTGGACTATCTGATGAGGCGGCTGCAGATGAAATGGCTGGTGCCGACACTGAAAGCGTAATTCGGTTGTTTAAATTTAAAATTATTATCAAAATCGTTGCCAGAGAAAGTCTACATGGTTTTTTTTTTAAATTCGTTACGGCTATTACCAGATGAAGTCATATTTGGAGGGAGTGAATTTGGCGCTGGATACTGCCTATATTGCGACGATGACCTAAACGGCGCAGGAATTGGACCAACTCCGGGACCGCCGGTCATTTGTTGAGATGAGGTATCCAGAGTTGCAGCCTGTTTATTATCCAAAGAGTTGACATCAGCATCTCCACTTCCGGCAGGAATGTGATCTTGAAATGATTTTGGACGAGAAAGGCCACTTGATGCGGGGTCCATAACGGATGACATTGACATCCGGAAAACCTAAAAATTAAAAAAATAAACGTCAACTCAAAAGTGTGCCTAACTTCGACTACCGTCCGAAACAAACATTAACCAGCCTGTACCACAAGGTAGCTTGAGCGGTCGGAAAATAGAGTTGCCTAAACTAAAGTAAAATACTTTTGTTGACAACACTTTTAATGAGGTGGATGAAAAAATCTAAATCCTGAATAATTTCTATCCCTATAACCGTCGGATTATACAAGTTCCCTTTCCTTACTTTCAGCTTTGCGGCAAAGCTATCTTCACCGTCACCGTGTAACTTTTATCCTATATCCCCGTGCAAAAATGCCAACAAAATTAATCGTTTAGTTCCAAGTCTACGTATTATTGGTTTCACGAAACGCCTTATGGTAAAATCAAAGCCCTATTGGTTCATTTTTATACTTACTTAGCAAAAGGAATGACTACAGTGTAACGACGACGTAATATAATACTGTCATGTTTTATGCTGCACTAATCAAGCGTATATTAACAGCTCCCTAATCAAAGGAAACCACTTACAGCAACAAAAAATGCTGAACATTTGTTATAACCTAGGTTCCAATCCAAACTGTTTGCTCTATAAATACGGCACGGCTACACTTGTACCATTCGCAAGCTTCATCATCATATTCCACGCGTCAAAGTGTAAACACAGTATATTCTGTTGAAACCACAGGAACCTAGCGTCCTGTTACCACTATCTTCTTTTTTATTCCACGTTTGTAAATACATTTAATTTTCTTAGGCAAATGCTCTTTACGAAATTTTTTACTTTGTGAACCCGAACAATTCCGCTGTCCAAAATCAGAATCGACCAAAATTAAATCCTTACACTTACAAAACTCCCTTCAAAAACCTTTGACAATATCCAACAATTAAATGTAATGTAAACAGCTTCCATTAATACACAACAAGTCAGATGTAAAACTTACAAAACACGCTGCAACCACCTCATGAAAATTCTACATTCACTCGTGTCCTTCTCATCCCCAATCCTTTTTGCACCTAGCTCTGACACATCTCACATTAAACACTAAATACACATACATTATACCGCTTGCATACTATCTATCTACATACTTGCAAACTACTGAACATAATGAACGCAAATAACTATTTCCACCATCACAACTAAATTCTCTAACTTGTTTATGTGCGACCCTCCCTCCTAAACATCTAAACGCTGTGAAACCAACACACCTCCACCGTTCTATTACACCAAATGTACGTATTGTTATTTTGCCTAGCCTAAACATTAAATTCCGAATTTATTGTAGGTCCAAATCTCTTGCCTTGCAATGCCGTTGGTCTTCCTTCCAAAGTTATTGTAATTATAGAATTTATCACACAAGTTTCCCCTGCCCCAATTCCCTCGTTGTCCACTAATAAGAAAACTAAAAAAATAGATAATTTTGTTAAAATCAACTTTTAACTGGATTACGTGACACATTATAAATTATAATAACAATAACAAAAATAGATAATTTTGTTATTGTTATACAATTATAAAATATGAAAGGTAAATAACTGACGAGGTTTTTATACACCAGGAAAATATAAAACCGAATCTTTTCCCGTAAGTTCAATCTACGCGTATATTTCACTGAAGAATGACAGTAAATAACAACAACAACCAGGACATTAATTAAAGTTGGTTAGACTAAAACTTACGTGATAAAACTTTTCCTGTTGTACTTGTCACACGACGGAAGTTGATGGTAGAGATTATGTTGAAATTCAGTGAAAATTGTGTGCACTAAACTTGATAGGTTTGGTTATTAAGACTCCCGAGATTATCACCGACGTTCTACTACTGCACCGTATATAAATGAATCCGTTTCAAATTCACACTCCATTCTACTCCTGCTTAATATACAAGCCCTGGCCCAGCCAAGTACAGTGTAGTAAAATAGCAATATAGACAGATACGTACACAAAGTCAATGCCAGTACATATGACAATGTATATGTACTCTAGTTGTGTCTTGGAGCAAGTGAAATCAGTAGCAGCAGTAATAAGTTGAGGAAGAGAAACCACCACCAACCAACACTGAACTTGAATCAATGGAGCAGAGGGGAACGCAGCTGAAACCACGCAAGCCCATGGACAACAAGATGCAGCCTGTTTTTTCGGAGATTTTTATTCACTTATGTAAAATATGATAAGTAGACGAAGCATACTCCTAATAGCTGATGTACTCCCATAAATTCACTGACATGTCATTAATTTTCCGTAAGGAAGGAAATTAATCATGTGATGTATCAATTAATAGCTGTAAAAGTTTTTCATGGGTTATAAAGAGGGATGGACCCATGCGTGATGCAAACGCAACGTTCTTCTTTCGCATTTATAGTCAACGAGGGATTTATATGCAGTTTTGTGAAAATACGTTATTTCTATGGCGTAAAAACAGAAACAGAGAACAAACAAGAAGAAATTAGAATAAGGTGGTTAGGTGATGAGTTTATAAGTTGCAACTAATTTCAACGAAAATTTGTTGCTGTTACTGGTTTGTAAGTAAGAAGGAAAGATGGTCAACTTGGTAGAAATTTGTGGGAAACGATTTTTCAGTAATGAGTGGTGGAAGGGTGACTGGCATTTCGGGAATAATGTGAGACCTGCGTATGTTCAGCGGTGCAAATTAGCAGAGAGAGAGAGAGAGAGAGAGAGAGAGAGAGAGAGAGAGAGAGAGATAGAGAGGGAGAAAGTTGGGACAGGGGACTAACAGCTGGGTATAGATTGCTAAATCAATATAATGAGAGGATCCAGATGGAGTACTCTGTGAAGGCTGCCGCGATGGCTGCAGGATTGTGTTGATTGGGGTCTAAGATTTAGTAATGACATTCAAGGAGAAGTTTTTTATCTAACAATAAGACAATTTTAATCACCGATATGCTGACAAATATTATTGTCACCACTGACTACCAGTAACTAGAAATCAGTAATCATGTTCTAATGGAGCACTTTCGGAACTAGGAGTAAATAAACAATACTTTGGCAATAATTTCAAAATAATATTAACACCACACTGTGTCTACGAGACTATAGAAAACATGACACGAATCATGGTTTCCGATTTAATTCTTTTACCACCCCGAGAGACAGGCATGAATGACTGATTTTTTTCCAGATCTATTATTTTTTCCTCTACGCGTCGGAAAGGGCTGCGACTCCAGGAAGTGTCTTGCCTGTAAATTGTAAAAAAAATTGGGATGAGAAATATGAGAATCATTAACGGGTGTAGTCCCACGAACTTGTAATGACTAATTTAATTTTAAAGCGTTTACCTTCCAATAATTCCAAACTTGCACCACCACCAGTGCTGACGTGACTAACTTTATCTTCAGTGCCCCACTTCGCACAACACGTTGCAGTATCACCTCCTCCAATGATGGTTACAGTTCCGTTGATTGTTGCTTCTACAACGGCGTCCATCACTGACTTGGTTCCATTCGCAAAATTAGGAAACTCGAATACTCCCATTGGCCTAGACATCATGAAATGCTTGGTTAAATCCAAAATCATTACGTATTAATAACAAGTGTAGCAAGCTGAATTCCGTCTGCTACTCCTTTTTTCGTATACGGCGCCTTACCCGTTCCAAACAATGATTTTAGCTCTGGCAATTGGCTCCTGAAAGAGTTTTACAGTCTCAGGACCTACATCTAAACCAAGGGATCCGTCAGGGATGCCGCTCTCCACTGTTGCCGTTCCCACCTACGCAAAAAATACACAAAATCAGCAAAACTACAACAAGATCTTTGGTTCAGTCTAACGATATCAGAAGGAGTAAACTTTTTTCATGCCGCACTTCAATCATTTTACATATATGCATCCGATTCTCCAGCCCATAAAAACTTTTGTAGCTATGATGAACCTAAGTGTCGAAATCGTCAGATTTGGACTAATGCTTTCTGATTAGTGCTTACCTCCGCATCTTCTCCAAACTTATTTGCCGTCACTACGTCCACAGGGAGATGAATTTTGACTCCATTCTTTTCAGCCTTTTGCATCAGAGATGCTACAATTTTTGATCCCTCTTCATCAAAAAGTGAACTTCCAATCTACAAAAAGAAATGGCTCAGTATAATATTAATCTTCTCCAGGACTCGACGGAAACGATCAATAGGTCAAAATTATCAACATACCTTCATTCCATTGAGAACCTTCAAAAAGGTGAAGGCCATTCCACCACCAATGATCATCTCATTTACTTTATCCAGTAAATTTTCAATAAGCTGGATTTTATCAGCAACTTTAGCACCTCCAAGAATGGCCAAGAACGGTCTGAAATAACAATAATACTATTCCCAACTACTCTCTCTCTCAAACACAGGCATTTTTCCAGACAACGAACCCATATAATTTACTACCAACACCTACCGTTCAGGATTGTCTAATGCTTTCGCAAAGTACTGAAGTTCCTTCTTCAAGAGGAATCCCGATGCTCGCTGATTAAATCCTTCTCCCAGCATGGAACTGTGGGCTCGATGGGCTGTTCCAAAAGCATCATTCACATAAACATCCCCAAGTTTACGCAAAGATTCCCTAAAGGCTTTCACATTTTCAGCAGTTGCTTTGATCTGCAATAATCATACAAATTAATGTCCTTCAATCCTCCCTCTAAACCATTCAACACACGCACATAAACCAAATCACCCAAACTCATCAAATAACAATCAACTCCAACCTTATTTCCCGACGCATCCACACCTTTTCCCTCCTCCTCAACATGGTATCTCAAATTCTCCAGCAGAATTATGGAACCCGGTGCCGGCTCCGCACAAGCCGCTTCCACATCAGGTCCAACGCAGTCAGGTAAAAATTTAATTTCTTTCCCCAAAAGTTTATTTAACTCATCCGCCACCGGCTTCAAAGTATACTTTTCATTTGGTGTTCCATCCGGTCGTCCCAAATGTGACATTAAAACCACACTCCGAGCTCCCTGTTCCAACGCATACTTCACCGTATCCAAAACCACCACAATTCTTTGGTTATTAGTAATTACTCCATTTTTCAATGGGACGTTGAAGTCCACCCTAAAAAACACAAGCCAATTATCCCAATTGAATTAACCTCCACAAAACTCTTCCATTTTTCACTTACATAATTCAATACTACTAACCATCCTCAATAACAGCGACAGAGCCAAAA
>JAQFXU010006299.1:0-10442 GCA_034693705.1 Spatulosminthurus flaviceps | reverse complement strand
CGAGAATGAATGAATGAGATTATTTTTAACACGATTAACAACAAACATTTCCCTTGTAATACATAATTATTTGCATGCTATCCTCGTCTATAGGTAATACCTCAACGTGACGAGCCTTGAGTAAAATATACGCTACCTCAATGTATTTATTTTACACTTAATACATTGTTGAAGTTTCATTCATGGATGAATTTAACTCTGTAAGTGATCATAGATTGATTGATTAACTACAGCCAATTCTCAAGAAATGAATTGTTGGTAGTGGAGAACTGAAAATACCGATGGTCAAGTAGCCAAACACTGGGACCAGTACAATTGTAGGTTATGGGCAATGTGATTACTTAATATTTAAAGAATGGTGGTCGTGTTTTGGAGATACACACAGCTGTAGATACATACTCACATCAATAAAATCCTTCAATATAAATTAAATGTCTGCCCATGGACAGTTGCCCATGCAAAAGTTTTTCATTTGACATTCAACCAATAGTGATATTTCGGTTTTACAATTAAATGTTGACTCATTTTAATTCATCAGGGACCGAAGATACAAGAAAATTAATCGGAGGACTATTTTTAATTTATGTATTTATGGAACCTTCTACTATGTGCCCCCGAATTTCGAGGCATTTTATCACCCCCAGTTTATATGTTTGACCCCGGATAGACTAAAAATTCGAGCAATGACAATTCTGAAAGATAAAAAATCAAGCTTTCAGAATTTATCAACCTCATGTCTCTACGTGGAGTACATCAAATGCTGTAGCACGTTGAAATTCCTTAAACTTCGGAAGGAAATGACATAGTGTAAAGTGCTATAATATGCATTAGTTCTAGTTGGCACAATCACGAAAATCTACATAATTTTTTGAACATTTTTCAATTTTTACCTTTTCATGAAATTTTTCACAGCAGCAGGCTCGATTAAGCCAAGTCTCCCCATTTAAGTAACGTTAAAGAATTTGTCTTCTGGTACCACTAAGGACTGTGCAATGGTGCCAGAGCAAAATTATTTTAGGGAAAGTTGCGTATGGGTATAATGTATCTAACTAGGGGGTGGTGGCACTTCAACTCGCAACTACGGTTTTTTTGACAAATCCTAGAATTCCGTTTTTTTCATGTTTGGACTAGTTGTGCCCTGGGCATACTAGAATATTTTATAGGTGGAAGCGGTTGATTGATGATGAGATGAGATCCTGCCCCGAGGAAAATATCAACCTTCTTCGGGTGAAGACATTCAAAATGTTTCTACTTTTCCCCAATAAAATCTTGTATAAGTCATGTCTTAAATACATCTGTTACGTGTGGGGTCCTTTGCGATGAGAGGTCCATAATGACGGGATGAATATAAGACAATGAATTGATAAATATATTGTATCAATGACAATAATATTGTGAACATCTACGGTGACATCATCCTATTAGAATAGATTTGTATGAAGCTTCAAATATTTGACTAATAACAATTTCAAAAAACATTATTACAAAATAATTTCCTGCTAATTTGCTGATAGCACGATTTGTTATATGCTATGCAGATTTCCACAAAATACATATAGTAGTAAATTATGGATTGAAAACCCTTGCTGAAATTGTGTCAGCATTTATGATAAATGACCAAGACCGTCCTTGATGTAAAATAAGCAGAAAAAATAAATGCGTATTATTCTAAAACAAAAAACAAAATACAAAAATGTTTGAATGTGTTGCACAGTATAGCTCCAAAAATGAACAAGCAAAAAGATTTAATGGATTCCATAAGTACTTTATCACATAGGGGATAATATTGGACGAATAAATTCTTTTACACGAGCATCGTAGTTTGATGTGTTTGGGGTGCGATAAAAACCTTCATTTCTCGGGAAATGATAACAGATAATGACGCTCTTGCTTGATGATAGTTAGCTTTATTTCAACATATAAAATTTTCAATGAAGCGATGTTTTACCACCATATGAGAACGCGTTGGTAATATTTTATTCCGTGCCGTTATTTCCCAGGACAAAATATCATCTATATTATGGAACTTGATTGTTTCAAACAGTCAAAAAATCACTATCAGTCACTTTTTATAAAACCTAGCCCATCTTGGTTTTACTGGGTCAAAGGTGCTTTTGGTACATGTATGTGTGTGTAGGACCAATATTATAGTTATACAAAGCAGATTATTGAAAATAATTTGTAAACATTAACAGCAATGATCTATGATAGCGTGCAATGGGCAATTTTATCGTTTTTACAGATTTGATGAAAAATCGAAGCAATGAAATATCTAGGTGTGAATGTATTTTCCATGAATGTATATATATGAATTTCAAGGTGGGAATTCCATTGATTTTAATTGATTTTTTGGGACTGAAATCACTAACATACTTTAACAAGAAGTAATATTTACAAATCTCGGCTTCATATAGGTTGCAATGGTCTATAATTGGTTTCTTGAACCTAGATATATAAACGGAGATAAAAAAATGAGTTTGTCCTTCTTTTTATGCATACCCACAGTAAGTTCTGGGCGTCGATTGGTGGACATGACAAATTTTACGAAAATTGAAGTTGCGAAATAAATTTTTTCATCGTGCTTTTTTTAAACCTCATGGTCATTTGCACCTGCAAAAAAAAATTCACCTCCCCCCCATGATTACCACGGTGGCTACAATAAGGAAAGACGTCCAATTTGTTAACATTAGTTAAAATAGAGAATCTCGGTTACCAGGCTCTCTCATTCCTTAAAAGTGATGGCGAATGGAAATAAAATAAAAAACGGATTTTGTCCAAAAAATGGTAATTTTTAGGGGTACCGAAAATCTGGCCATTTTCATAATAAACCCTCAAAATCCCTTGCAAACATCCATAACAGATTAAGGAAATTTGGTCTGATACAAGTTTTGTTGTACTCCACGTAGAGACATGAGCTTGAACGATTCTGAAAGATTGTATTTTTAGCTCTCAGAACTCTCGTCGCAAGAATTTTCCCTTCTCCAAAGACCAAAGACATGAGTGACGAATACGAGCTACTGGAAGGTACAAAAATGCCTCAAAATCGGGTACAATCCGAGGGGTTCCGGAAAATGAAAAAAAGGAAATTACTGCAGTTTTTATTGACGGCCTGAAACTGGTCAAAAACCCAGCCGGGTCGGAAAAGAAAGGTCTTTACCGGGTTTCACTACATGACGCCCATACTGGAGATGGCATGGGTAATAAACTCAGTCATGTCAAGTAAAACAGCTTCACATGGGATTTTCCCTTGTATTTAGATAGCAGGAAAAAACATGAGGTCTTTCATTGTGTAGAAGAGATTCTCACAATATAAAGCAAAAGAAGTAGCCAACTAATTTACTGAGAGTTGACATTCTAATCTTCCCACAAATACATACATAATCAGTTATTGAACGCAACAATTTATTAATCTTTATTTCTACACAGCATAGGAAGAAACGTCTGTTCATCGCAGTAGTTTTTTACACACACAATAACACTTGCATTTTATAGCGTTAACTCATTACACCTTAAGCATAGCAATGCGTTATGATAAAAATAATAAAAAGAATAAATCACATTTAAAAATTATTAGTATACATTTGTTTTTAGCATTTTGTAGTACGGGGTCTGTCTGTTATGTACATATGCAGATAGCTAGCTTTGTACATCGAGTAGAATTAGGAAAATTATTTCAGCTCACGAAAAGTTCTTAATATTATTGTATTATAATGTGTATACATTGCATAATTTATGTAGTGTATAATATATAGTAAATATAAATATTGATTATTTTACAGCAAATCAATAACCATCCAATATGACTTCAGTACTATTTGCACTTACTACTGTATATAACACATTTCAAAGTTACGAAAATGACCAGTAGAATTATAAAGCTGTTGTTTCTGATAAATCTTCCATCTCACTATTCCATCCATTGGAGTAATTGGACATCTGTGATTCCGATTCCAGTTGCAGAATCACTTCGAATAACGCATTGTCATCAACAATATCATCCACGTCCCCAGGACTTTGAGGAATACTGAAATAACAATGAAATAAAATGAACATTGAAAATTATTATTTTAAAATTAAAATTATTATTATTCTCAACTGAAATAATAAATTTATGATGACAGTCATTAATCACCTTTCAATGGGTGGGGGACTTAACACTTGTTGTTGTAATGCTGTGCCATTGGGGCTAATTACCATGATGATGTTCGCAGGGACATAATTAAGCTTCACGGATCTGTTTGAGTCTGGAAATTTTGTCAAATCATACAATTTACATTAATGTAGCAAACTCATTGGTCCAATGCATACAAAAATAAGTTATTAATAGGAAACCAATCATATGCTTACCACGGCGATTCGCCAAATCTCTCCGGCCCACGAATGCTTTTGATTTTTCCGTCAAGCAATCCTCATTCTTATCATTTTGATGGTAAACGCTATGATAAAAGACAATATCCTTCAGTCGATCCTCCAGACTCCTCATTTTTAAGTCAGTATCCGTAAATGGGAGCAAACTTGAAACTTGTTTGATATCACTCCCATCACTCGCTGCTTCCACATAAGTTATACTGATACCGCCGATAGTATTATCAGAGAACCTTAAAAGGAAAGTCCCGGGGCTAGCTACCCTTACTAAAATATCCTCAGCTCGACATCGGTTGATAAAACCAATGATGTAACCTTTGCTCCAATACGGTCTCAAGTGTCGGTTTGTTAGCTCAATACAAGCATAGAACCATTCCCAGAGACCAATAGTCTGATTATTTTCCTTCTCACAAAATTTCTTCCTTGAAATGAAGAATGACTCAGAGTAATCCGGATTTTGGAAAAATTTCTCCCCCAGATATCGAATATTTGTATCCGTAAGGTTCCAGTCCGTGTTTGTCATTGTTTTAAAGCATCTGTTAAGTGCACCAGACATTTTTGACCAAGGAACTTCTTCAGGTACTACGAAGGGTTTCCGATTTGGTTCACGGAATGAATTGTCCCAGAAAATCGTAGCCCAACCTTCCAGTTTTTGACTCACGTGTACAATAAATACGAAAGGGACGCTGCAGCACCACACCTGCGGAAAATATTGATGCACAATTTTCAAAATTTGTAATTATTCGGTCGACGAGCTTTCTAAATAAATTGTCTAAATAAAAAACTACTATAGCTTACAATATACTCTTTGTTCCCAATATGAAGCCGTGTGAAAAAAATTAGACAAAATTTTTCACTCATAGCCCGACTGTCGTTTTTTTTATCGGCACGCCGAACGTTAGAAATCGCTACATTTCTACAAAACAAATTTAAATAAATACTTTAATTCAATTGTTGCATTCTTATTGTTAGTATACCACAGTACTTTTAAATAGAGCATCTATTTATAATTTTAATTTTACAAGTCATGGCTGAAACACATGGTTGAAAAAATGACTCAACTTAAAATTTAGTTCAAATTATTTTAGTTCGAAAAAGATATGCTTCAAAACATTCTTCAAAATGTGATGATTCAAAACACTGGGAAAAAATTTGTTTAAAAAATTTTAACCGAAAAAGACGTTGCTTCAAATCATTTTGACTGAAAAATAATATTTTGTACAAAACATTTTCGTACGAACTAATGAATGAAAATGTTATTGGTTCATTTGCTCAACGAGCCTAAAGAACCCTTATTTCACAAACAGAATATATAATGATATTTATAAATAACGAATATAAATAAACTGTATATGCTGCATTTTTTTTACCAAGTTATTATTACCTGAACTGATGAATAAATCTGAAAGTAGCACCATCAGAAAACTTATTTCCTTCGTTGTTAATTATCTTGCCACAACCAGCATTGATAACTTTAGTTGCATCTTTCGTTGTATACAACAAGTTAGCTTGTGCTTCATTTATCACCAACGCAGTGACCACAGGTTGACGATGTTGCGGTATATATTTCTCTCCACATAAAAATCTCACACTGGTATTGAATTTTGTCTCCTTCTTAATCACTTGAGCCGGCTGCTCATCCACAACCATAGACTCGCTCATCAGATTAAAGTACAAGTTGTGTAACTGTAAAAGTAAGCATAAAAATCGAATTAAAATTATATCACACGCCAAATTATTGGTATACACTATATACATTCTATAATTAATTGTAAGTAAAAAAAATCTCTTTAAAATAATTTCCACTACACTTTGAGTGCTAATTTTTAGTTTCTCGAATATGCGATCATATCATATTACCTTTACCATATAAGAATTTATATCTTATTATATTAGGAAATTAAAATTATGAAAATTTAGAATAAATATTTATCATTATAATTTTCATACTGAATCAAGTAGAAACTCCACCCGCTTCTCCAGCGTCTGTTCCAAACCAAATTGTTGGGCTAAAGCAAGGGAATCTCGTAGACTTTGTCTCAAGAGATTGCCCACCTGTGAAATCGTTTCAATGAGCTCTCCATACCATTTCTGAACATCATCCAAGCGAACCGTGCTTTCCATTTCCCACTCACTCCATTTGTACCTCTTCAAAAATTCCGTTGCTAATTTTACCACAAGGTCATCTAGCTCTTGTACAATTGCCTCCGCAAATACCAAACATTGAGCTTCGCATTCTTGCCATTTCCCCACCTATCAAGTTTAATAATAACATTTACCCTTTACAATGGCCACATATTTGACACATTTAGTGTTGATTCAAATTTAATATGTATAAAAAATTAATTTGTGCTTTTACATTGATTTGAATTTCTCGATTCATCTTTTCCAGCTTTGTTCTAAGGTTCTGTTCATAGTTGACACCATTTCTGTTGCACTCGCTTTGGGAAAGGGTGATGAGAAGTGTATCTGTAAATGTTGAGTAAAATCGAATAAATTGATGCTTAATAATAAATAATTTATTGACAATGACTACAATGATTACTGTAAGTGAGAGAAAATTCAACTAACTCATGGATTCAACTTGCTTTGCATGCAAGCGCAGTTCAGTTTGAATGGATTGCAAATGTTCTGTCATCGATCCATATTCAATTCGGTGATTCACAAGTACACAGACCCTTTGTGACATTCCAACTGATTCCGAGCTCTGAGTTCCAGGCTCATTTTTTATTTGCGCGTCAATATTTATCTAATGCATGAATAGAGGAATTATTATTATTATTTATTTTGTGTCTGCTACAATTTTGTTTTCAAATTAGGTCTTGTAACTATTTACTATACGTAAAAATTTAACCTCTTTTTCCAGTAGTCGAAGCTCTTCATTCAGACAATCTTTAACTCTTGTGAAAAGTTCGGCGGGAGTTAAGCTTTTCTAAGGAATTGGAATTAAATTTGTTATTGATATGCAAATAATTCCTTTGCTTATATGTAGAATCAATATTGGGATTAGATAAAAGTTAATAGTGATATTCTTTTACTTGGAGGAAGGCTGAGGCGCTACGGAGTTTAATCTGGAGGAAATCATGATCATTGCAAACAACTTGAACCACTCGTTCAATCTCATCTATGAACTCCGCACACAATTGACGGATCCTTGAGTCGTGCTCTTCATTTCCAGGAACCCATTTTTTTGCTCCTTCGGATCTGCAAATGTCAAAAGTTTCAAGGTTATAGAAATTATGCTTATTCTGTAATGGAAGTACATACATGAGTAAACATGAATCGCCCTCCAGCAGAATGCCAAGTGAAAAATCTTATAAGTTAAGTTTCGCGTATCTCACATGTATTTCTACCTTCCTTTGACTAAAGGTGTAAATAAGTTGAACATACTTACTGAGTTCTATAGAAGATGCATAATTTAAGAACCTTTACAATAATAATGGTTGGTAATGGTGTTTGACAATGATGAGTAAGGATAAAGCAATGTTCTCCCCTTTGGGAGGTGTGAATTTCATGCATGTAAACATATAGCCATAGTCAAGAACGGAGAATCACTCGGTTGTAGAAAAATACATAATTTCCGTATCTATTCAAGGTTTTACAATATTGGTATTTTTTAATACATAATTACATACTGTGTGCAGAATTTAAAAACGGGCTGGAAAAACAAGACAAAACGCTGTCAAAATAATGTTAACTATGTATGTTTCAGCCAGCTGACGCAGATGTGCAGCTGCTAATAATAAATTTAATTTACAATGTCATCTATAATTCTGACGTAAAGTAACCACATATTTACTTCATTGAATGAAAGGCAATTGCTAATTATCGAATAATTTCTTTAAATTCCAATTCCAAGAACTATAGAGCAACAGCAAGCTCCAACTCTGTGTGGTTAGCATTCTCTAATGTATAAAGCTGCCCCAACCGGTTTCAAATTTTAGTAAGAAATGGATTTACGCAAACGAAGCTGCGAAACGTCAAATCCAGATCACGTGCAACGTCACAAATGCTGTACATGCTTCTATGGGGACTACACAAATTATCCTACCTTTTCGGGTGAATTTGCCTATATTGCCTAAGATAGTAAGAGCAAATTTTTGTAAATATAAGTAAAATTAGGACAGACACGGTTCACCGGTTCAGGAGAAAGAAATTGTTGTTGAAAAAATTTAAAATAATAGATTTAAGCTCACAGGAAATTATTCTCAATCCAAATGGCCAAATGCTGGCGGACTTCAATGGGAATTAACTTCTCTTGATATCGCTCATAAATGAGCTGTTTGGACGCTTGACTTAAATATTGAACTCGAGCCCAGAGAGACATTTTCCAATCAATAAAACTGACTTTTCCTAGACTAACAATAGTTAATAATAAGTTTACTGGATTGGTCAGTTCAATGTAAAATATAGTGGACAACTCACGAGAGACACTTTTCACTTGACGTGCCAAACTAGCACTGAAAGAATCGCATGCATTGGACCTATCTTAAATATACAGCCTTTGTAGTGAAGGAGTTAAAAAATTAGGTACTTGTGATGATGTTCATGCAAACAGTACAGGAGAGGTTCGGCTGGAGAGATTTAAATCATGTTTTTACTGATGCATTTACTTATACAAGCGTGTAGTAGTAATATGATAAAATCCTTTCAAATTAAAATATATACAATGCATAATACTTAGCTGAAGAGATAATGACTGTGGTATTAGCCAAAGCTCTAACCATGGTCCCCAGTAAGGGAAAAGCTGTTGATGCTATTATGCGTACTTGTGCTCACATTTATCTCATATTTTAGCACAACAATTTACCAAAGCACATGGAGAGTGTAGGTGAGTATATTTGTAGGTGGTATATGTAATTTGCCATTTGCCATTGACTTTCAGGTTGGTGCAACTATGATGTTTTTAAGCAACCGCATTTTTTCCCCAACGGCAACATTTCAACCTCGAACAATATATGTACTTGCCATGCAGCATGTGCATTTACCATATGCAAAAAACTGACACTACTATATCATTATCTTGCTATAAAAAGACACGAGTTCTGAAGAACTCCTCTTCCCAAGAACTTATTATGTATATGAGATTACGTGCATCCTGGTGATGATGTATTTCATTGAACTCTCATATAAATGTGATAATTATGCGAATACTTATCTACATTTTTATGTGACGGAAGACATATCATCCCATACATAGCTGGCGGTTCAGACACTTTAGTCCCAATGGCCAACGCTTAGTATATTCGCCTCATGAGTTGATACTTACAGAACACATACGTTAACAAATGCTGTAAAGGTGTCTGTATAGCTTTCCAGTCATATCTTTGGATGCCCTTTGTTGGTAAAATACCGACGTTGAATTGCGTTCTAACAGTCTGTTTATTTGTTGATTATCAAGAAGAGTATTAAAAGGGGGCACATAAGTGAGGCCATCCTCGTTATGTTTTGCATGAGAGCTACTTATCATAGTTAACGCATGTCGTGTATGTTTTATTTTGTAACGTTTTCATGTACAGTGTTGTATGTAACACTTATTCGCAAATGATTGCATTTTGGGATCCCAATTTTTCAGTATACCGTCTTTAAAAAATGCTCTTTTCACAAATTGAGGGAAATGGAATCCCTGGATGATACTATGAAATAAAATGATGATGATCATGGTGTGTTTTCTGTAACAATAATAATTGTGACTTGAGGATCCGTAATCGGATTATCTTCCTAAATCACATAGATGACGCCTGTGGATGTCAGCATAGTTTACATTAATTCTACTGCATCCAATATAAGCTTGGAACCAAATTGGAATCCATTTTTTATATGGTTTACGTGGATAATTTATATGTTATATAATTGGAACCAAATGCTGGCGCCATGTATCATTTTAAGTAAGTGAAAAATATTCTTCTATTGTAACATTTTCCCAAATCCCAACAAAACAACATATTGTTATGAAAATGTAGAAGATGCAAAGCAACCAGATGGTAATAAATCGGTATGTCAAACAAAACAATTATTTTGCCTGAGAGATCTTAAAATATTTAATTGGGTTTACATATTTTTGTATTCACAGTTCC
>JAQFXU010006298.1:0-10443 GCA_034693705.1 Spatulosminthurus flaviceps | reverse complement strand
ACACACGGACGTACGGACGTACGGACGTACAGCCGGACAAAGGTATATTACTAGGGCGCTGACGCCGCCCTAAAAACTAAAAATTAGTAGACAATTTTGAAGTAATTTTTGTGTTTACCAATAATGTCGCAGACTGCGCTTATATAAGCGGTGCCATAGCATTAACAAATTTATACCCTATGGGTTAGTTCCTGTGGAAAGCTTCAAGGAAAGACGAAGTTATATGCATATGCTAGGAAGTTAGCTCAATCTTCATTTATCCCCCGCCCGTATAAAACTTTGAGAACTTTTGGAACGTATAAACCAATGAAACATTTTCATCGGTTCTGTTAGTTTTGTACGGGGGATAAATGATGGTTGAACTAACTGTATATTGAAGATACTCCTTACTCCTAGGACCTTATGGTTTAGGCTAGATAGCTAATAGAGCTGCGATCAAGTTCAAAAAAAAAGATCAAGTTCAAGTAAAACTCGCGTTTTTCAAGTCGCGTTCAAGTTTGGGTCAAGTTCAAGTAATCCCGAAATTGTACTTGAGCTTTTCGGGGCATGTTCAAGTTTAATCTCTATACCTGACCATGATTTTGTCACTCAAGTTTGTGTTCAAGTTGGGAAATATTACTTGAAGAAAATTTAATGGTCAAATTCAAGTCAATAAAAGCGACAAGTGTACTCCAATTAAAATTGCATTTTTTGTAAAAATTACGCCTTTTAGACTGAAATAGAAATTTTGCACAAGTTCAAGTCATATATTTTTACTTGAACCTGAAACTTGATATTCAAGTTCAGATTCAGTTTAAAATTCTTGAAAACCCGAACTTGAACTTGAAAGAAAAGTACTTGATCGGAAATGTCAAGTTCAGGTTGAAGTTAATATTTACTTGAAGTTTCATGGTCAAGTTTGAAAATTACTTGACCTGAACGCAGCTCTAATAGCTAAACTTGACTAATCTTCATTCTGTTACTATAACTTGACAAACCCGGCTGCATCAGTGACCTCAACTGACCTCTTACATTTGCACATGGGCTTTGCTCAATCGCCATATGCTTCAAGCTTCATCGCAGAGCTAAGTATTTTACTGATTACTACAAGCAATCCCATACCGTAACAATACATTACCCAACATACTATTTATGCATCCACGCTTACACAACGTTACATGACCTCACACATTTAGTCCACGTAGATGTAAGATTATTGAGAAGAGGGAAACCTCTTTAAATTTAGTTTCTACCTCATTCCCATTATATCAATTGGAGTTGAATTTCCCGTGCAATTCATTCCTGCCACACGTACTATAAACGGAAAGAAAATCCACAATTGTTGTGGTTTTTCTACCCTTAAGAAATTTCCCAACGGCCGCCGTAAAAGGCATACAAATTTAGTGTCCAAGGCAAAATGCATCAACATTTTTGTCAGGCTTTAATTCCGTTTACGTTATTTCTAATGAAAAGCCTCATTGCACATTCGCCATATGAGCATCAAATAACTTCAGTGAACGGAAACTTCCCGGATCATACTGTTAGGGAGGAGCCTGTCATGTCATTAAAATTGTGGAACGGCACGCTTACGCTGACGAATACAACTGTAAATCTGGAATCATTTACATGGCAAGGCGCAATTGAAGGGACTACGACCAATCCGGACAAACCAACGTACCAAGTCAAATGCAGTGCGTCGTATCCTATCAAATGGTACATTTACACGGATTTTGGGGTAATGAAAAATAGTTTACAAATTAATTATTTTTTTCACTACAATAATTATGAGGTAAAAAATACACGAAAAAGGAAAATATTTAAGAACAAAAACTATTATTGATTTAAATTTTTAGCTAAATTATTGGGGACCTGACAGCCAGGGTCTGCAAAATCCAATGATGACCACTCAGACCATTAATGGCTCCAGATTTAAGTACGAATCGGACGTAACATTGAAATGGACCTATTCCATAGTGATCAAATGCATGAATGTGAACAACCCACAAATATTTTCAATGATGGATTCCTCTGTGGAAAAATATGAACGTATATTTTCAATTGTACATATATAATAGAGCTGCGATCAAGTTATTCAAGTAAAACTCGCGTTTTTCAAGTCGCGTTCAAGTTCGGGTAACCCCAACATTGTACTTGAGCCTTTCGGGGCATGTTCATCTACAGTTTTATCTATACCTGACCATGATTTTTATCACTCAAGTCAAGTTCGTGTTCAAGTTGGGAAGCATTACTTGAAGAAAATTTCATGGTCAAGTTCAAGTCAATAAAAGGGACGAGTGTGACCAAATTAAAATTGCGTTTTTTGTAAAAAAAAATTACGCCTTTTAGACTGAAATAGAAATTTTGGGCAAGTTCAAGTGATGTTCAAGTGGGATGTTTTAACTTGAACCCGAGACTTGACATTCAAGTTCAGATCCAGTGTAAAATACTTGAAAACCCGAACTTGAACTTGAAATGAAAGCACTTGTACCAAAATGTAAAGCTCGGGTTGAAGGAAATATTTATTTGAGGTTTCATGGTCAAGTCAAGTTCATGCTCAAATTTGAAAATTACTTGACCCGAACGCAGCTCTAATTTATAACTTACTTATTATTACAAACAGGGAAGATTTAGATTGATATTTTCAATCCTGATTTCTCAAAGATTCTCATATAGAATTTGCCGGTATTAATTTGATTTGAAGCTGAAGAATACGAGTTGGAAGGTCCATTCCTTGACAATGGCAATACTGAAGTAACAATTATCGAATTGAGTGGAACACGTGAGAATCAGGTCCCGAGGTTAACCATGAACCCAAAATGGACGAAATGGCAAGGGAACATGGAAAATTGGCCGCTAATACTTTTGCCATGCGCAGTGCGAGATCATTCAGATAAACCCATTTTAAAATTTGATGCAAATGTATGTGCTTTTGATTTACCCTTAAAACCTACCCTTAAAATCCACCAAAGTAAAAATAAATTTTTTTTTGAAAATATTTAAGAAAACCGAACTCCCTGAAGAAAGCCAAAGCAAATTTCAATACAATCCTTGGTTTGGCTTTGTCCTCCGTCAAAAGGATGACCCTGAGAATTACTCAATGTGGAAGAGAACTACTTTTAGATGTTACGTGGGATATTCATATACGAGGATGGAACCAGCAGGTAAATGTTCGCTTTCTCAATTAGCGAACGAAAAATATCAGAAAATGCACAGGATTTCTTAAATACAGAAAACAAATTATTACGAATTCCATGACCTACCACAGGCTTGGACTACCCCGTTGTCGTCGTAAACGAAAGTTTACCATGGCCATTTTCATGTGGAATGAAGGACCAATCAGAGAACAGTGCGGAATTTATTAGATCTAAGAACGGCCATATTCAGCAAGCCTATCGACAATGCAAATCTATTCGAACTTGTGAAGTTGAAAGGCCCAGGGAAGGACAAATTACGGAAAATGCTCAGAATTGCGATCCTGGGGAGACTGCTTGTTTTAAAAGGGACCTCCCCCCTTTTGGGGAAGTCCACTGCCTCACCCAGCTAGTCCGACTTTACGGGCGGGATGACGTCTTTAGATATATTTTGAATGACTTCAGCCTCTCGAGATTATTTTTCACGGGATTAGATTACAAAATATGTGCGTGTACTACAAAGTCAATATGTAATTATGCTTGCTTTATATTTTGCTTCATATCAGTACAATTTATCGATTTTTTTTAGATGTCCTTCCAACAAATGTTCCAGCTGAGGCAGTGATTAGTGTGAGTGGAGGGGATGAGAAGCCTCGGATGGATATTCCGTACAATATAACTTGCAGGATCGTCACGTACTTTTTGAAACCAACTGTAAAATTTGCTGTCAAATTAAAGCAAGGGAACTACAAGCTACTGGAATTGGGAGCTTTCCTTAAAAATGAATCATGTAAACAAATCATAATTTCAAATGATTTCAATGAAAAGAATTTCAATTGATTATGATAATTTTTCCAGACGCTGCCAACGTTACAGAATGGCGTCTGAGTGAGTACGACACAACTCTAACGGTCACAATCCAATTGTTCTTAACTTCCGAGTACGAAGCCATCACTTGTTTTGCTCCTCAGCAAAACACAAGCGAATGGTGGAATCACACTAGAGTGTTTTCTCTCGAAGGTGAATTTAAAGCCCACAATTTTAACTATTTTTTATTCAGGGAGGTACTTTTAACCACTATTCGCCACTTTCTGAGACCCACCCGATACACTGAACGGATATGTTGTAAATTTTCCATGCGAGTAATGGATTTTGTCGTATTGGAAGTTTTGGAATATTTAAATGATAAAAAACAAAAAAGCAAACGTTTAATTTCGACTCATTTTTTGGCCTCAAATTAATATGATACATTTGGGCTGATATTATATGATGGAGAATGATGTGGTATTAATATTGGTATTATTGTACCGATGCAGAGAGTCTATTGTTCTCTGATATTAATTTGCTGACTAAATTTGCAGGACATATTTGTCAAAACATGTTTTCTCTTTTGTGGACAGATCCCAAGGTCGATCATGGAGGAATTATTTACTTAGCCATTGTGGGAAGCGTGTTGTTACTATTCCTGGCTGAGCTGCTTGGAATTTTCAACTTTTAAGCATTAACAAATTTTTGTAAGAACATTAAAAATTTGTACCTATGCATTCTACTTTCGTACTTTGTACACTACGTGTTAATATTTCAACACTATTTCAACATGAAATAAAAAATGACTCTCAGAGATCTTATTGCATTTTTCTTAATAGCCATGAAATGCTTCTGGCAGTTTAAAATTTCGCTAATATAAATAAATACTTACAAGAGCATTATAGTAGAAAACCATTGAAAAATCTGAGTGAACATTTGCACGCAGTTATTGCCTACACTGACATTGTGCGAGACACGAGATAAAGCGTCACAACTAATTGCTCCCTACATGAATGAATAAATCTTTCCATAGATGGACGATTCACGCCACCACCAGCTTTTTTTGTTCAGGGGCGTAATAGTTCAAAAAGTTGCCCCTATCTAAACTCTCGGTTTTTTTCGAAATTTACAATAATGAAAAGAATTACACATCTGGTCCATTTGAGCCCCACAAATCTTTTTTTGCTTCACTCTCTTATAGTAACTCCATTTTTACTTGCGTATATAGAACCACAATCAAGTTTACATTTCAAAGGTTTTTCCCTCATGTGTAAACTCATATTTCTTTAACCAACTTGGGAACACAAAACCTTAAACCTTAACTATTCCTCCATATGTAATACTTTTTACATGTGGAAAGTGAAACCCCGTAGTGGTGCACCCCGGTTTAGTCAATTACTTCAGTGGTTGAAGGGGCTTACAATTTTATAATATATTAATAGGTATCACATGTTATGAGTATGCAGCTACACATATTATGGAGATATTTTGACTACAGTCATATTAATTTATATGTCCAACGCATCGAGGAAGGCTGCGATTTCAATAATAAATTGAACCAAAAATAGCTCCGGCTTTGTGGGTAAAAGTTTATAAAAGTTAATCAACGTCATTCATAAACGTAGGCTAATGAACAGAAGGAAAGAAACCTCTTTAGTCTTAGTTTCTTACTCATTCCCATGACATTACTGGGATGTAATTTTCAAAAAAAATAACATACCACGTACTATAAATGGAAATAAAATCAAAAAAAAAATTTGGTCCATTTTAAAACTTGCCAACTTTCACAAAGTACTTTGGAATATACACATAGTGTCAAAATGTACCAACATATTTGCAAGGCTTTTCTTCCGTTTACATTTTTTGCACTCTTTCTACTGAATAACGTGGGTATTATCAGTGTATGTATGGCAACAAAAAACTTCCCTGATCATAAAGTTAGGGAGGAGCCTGAAATGTCACTACTAATGTGGAACGGTACGCTCAAACTTACGAATACAACTTGGAAACTGGAATCATGGACATGGCGAGGGGCCATTGAAGGGACAACGACCATGACCAATAAGGAAAAACCCACATATCATTTCAAATGCACTGCCTCCTATCCAATCAAGTGGTACATTTACACCAATTTTGGGGTAATAAAAAGTTGTCATTTTATTTTTCTTGCCAATAAGTAAAATATACAGAGCAGGAAAACATGGAAGATCCATAAGACAAAATGCTTTAATTTTATAGAGGCATTATTGGGGACACGATAGTCAGGACCTACAAAATCCAATGATAATCAGTGAGACCATCAACGGCTCCAGATTTAAGTACGAATCTGAAGTAACTTTGAATTCAACCGATTCCGTAGTGATCAAATGCATGGATGTGAACAAACCAGAATTATTTTCAAGCCTGGATTCTTCCCTTGATAAATATAAAGGTAATTTTAATTGGAGCAATGGAAACTACTATGTATTAGATTTCTCGAAGATTCTCGTAAAATGGGCGAGTTTTCCTTTTATTTAAAGCTGAGAAATTTGAAGTAGATGACTACAATACTAAAGTATTAATTATTGAGCTCAGTGGAACACGTGAGAAGCAGGTGCCGAGACTAACCATGAACCCAAAATGGACGAAATGGCAGGGGAATATGGAAAACTGGCCGTTAATACTTTTACCATGCGCAGTGGGAAATCATACGGATAAACCCATTTTAAACTTTGATGCAAATGTACGTGCATTTGATTTAATTTTAAAAGCAGACATAATGAAATTAAACCACGTAAGTAAAAATAATTTTAAAATTTTTATTTTTTAAATTCAAAAAAAATTTTTTTTTTTGGAAAATATTTTAGATAACCGAACTCCCTGAAGAAAGCAGAAAAAAATTTCAATACAATCCTTGGTTTGGCTTTGTCCTCCGCCAAAAGGATGACCCTGAGAATTACTCAATGTGGAAGAAAACTATTTTTAGATGTTACCTGGGATATTCATACATGAGAATGGAACAACCAGGTAAATATGTATCCGCATGTGCTCATTGAAATAAGTAAAAATAATAGAAAAAGCACAGCATTTCTAAAATAAAGAAAAATCAATATGAATTACATGAACCAACACAGGCTTGGACTACCCCGTTGTTGTAGTAAACGACAGTTTACCCTGGCCATTTTCATGTGGAATGAAGAACCAATCAGAGAACGATGCAGGATTTCTTAGATCTAAAGGGGGCTATATTCAGCAATCGTATCATAAATGCAAATCTATTCGATCGTGCGAAGTTGAAAGGCCAACTGAAAGACAAATTATGGAAAATGCTCAAAATTGTGATCCTGGGGAGAGTGCTTGTTTTAAAAGGGACCTCCCCCGTTTTGGAGAAGTTCACTGCTTAACCCGACTAATCCTAGTTGCACCTCGATATTTTGGCGTGTTTAGATATGTGTTGAATGACTTCAGCCTCTCGAGATTATTTTTCACGGGATTAGATCACAATATATGTGAGTGTCACAAAGTCAACATGTAACTTGCTCATGTTCAATATCAGTAAAATTTATGTAATTTTGATAGACGTACTTCCAACACATGTTCCTGCGAAATCCGTCATTGGTGTGAGTGGAGGCGGTGAAAAACTTCGGATGGACATTCCTTACAATATAACGTGCAAGATTGTCACGTACTTTTTGAAACCCATTGTAAAATTTGCTGTCAAACTAAAGCAGGGGAATTACTATAAGCTGCTCAAATTGGGGGAAGCCCATAAAAATGAAATGTGTAAACAAATCCGTAACACCAAAGGGTCAAGGTTTTTCTAAAATTCTCGATAATTGATTAAAGTAATATTTCCAGACGCTGCCCACGTTACAGAACGGCGCTTGAGTGAGTATGACTCTATTCTAACGGTTACAATCCAATTGTTCTTAACTTCCGAGTACGAAGCCATCACTTGTTTTGCTCCTCAGCAAAACACAAGCGAATGGTGGAATCACACTGGAGCGTTTTCTGCGGCAGGTTAATTAAGCCTAAATTAATTACGCAGGGACATTGTAATATCTTCTTGATGTATGAGATAAATATATTTTTATGAAAAAATGCTTACTAGAGATTTTTCTTTCTATTTCTCTTTTTTGGTCAGAACCCAAGGTCGATCGCAGAGTAATGGTTTACTTATCTGTGGGTGGAAGCTTGGTATTATTAATTCTGATTTTGCTCCTTGGATTTTTTACGTTGAAATATCATAGGGCAAAGGTATTTGTTTACTATTTATTTTACACATTTAAAACGAAATGCTCCACTTTGGATAATTTTTGAGTTACCTTAGTAGGAATAAGATTCGTCCAGAAACGTTTTACACCAATATTTTTTGGACGAAAAATTTCATCCAAATTTTTATTGTCTAGAAAACGTTTTGCCCAAATTTTAATTCATCCAACAAAATGTTTGTTTACAATTCTTTCAACAAAACATTTTTCGTGCGGTATTATTTCATATAGAAATTGTTTTTACCAAAACAGTTTTAGCCAAAAAATTTTTGTCCACTATTGTTTGTTGTAAATTTTTCGACTAAAAATATTTCAACTTATTATTAAGTATAATAAAAAAAGGTCATAAAACCTTTCTGGACGAGTTATCCTAGACCTGTGAATTATGCAGGGCTTACACGCCAGGTAAAGTATATGCGCCCAATTGTTAGGCACAATGTGTAGGTAGTTTCCATTTGGAGTCTGTAGGCCATCATAGGTGCTCGACATTTAATATATTTTTACAGCAAAAGCTACGTAATCTTACGGCAGAAGAAGTAACATGTTTCTTAGAAGGTAATAATTCTTGGAATTCCTCCGGTGATTTGGGAAACTTGAGTGAGAAAATTAACGTGGTTGAAAATTTATCCGCCCGGCCCTTTCATATGCGAATTAATAAAGAGGATCTCATCATAGGTTGGCATTCATTAATGGTTAATTCCTTTGTAAAAATCTGAAAATAATTGCAAGCAGTATTTGCAATAATCATTAATAATATGACCTTTTAGACTTTAATTTATTACTTGGAAGTGGAGAATTCGGCTTGGTTTACAAAGGGGATTTTCTCGGGAGCTCTGTAGCAGTAAAAACAATGAGGCCCACGGCTGACACGGATAAATTCCGAGGAATTCTGGACGAAGTGAAAATTATGGAGTACATTGGGCATCATCCGAATATTGTGAGATTTTATGGGGCGGAAGTTAGCAGAATTCAAAGCAGTTAGTTCAGATGAGTTTAAACATAAAAATTCGAATAACAACGATATGGTAGGTAAAAATGCACTAAAACGTTTAAGGGGAAATCTGGATCGTGATGGAGTCCAGTTTGAATGGTTGCTTACTGGATTTTTTGAGGAGCTCCAAACTCTTTGAACCACAACGGAGGTAAAATAATTAATTTTCAGATGATTTCATATGATTGGTGGATATTTCTGAGAATTTTCAAAACTAAAATGTTTCCTTTTATTTAAAAAAAGCAACGATTCTGGCTACGTCACTCGTGAATTGACAGTCGACGCTTTGATGTCATTCTGTGAACAAATTGCATGTGGCTTGAATTTCTTGGAAGAACTCAAGGTGACACTTTTCATGCATTAATATATGTATAATAAAAAATTTTCTGAAATTATTCTAAACATGGATTTGCAGTTTGAAAAGGAGGGCAGTTTAAATGGACGTGTGTATGGAACGAGGCCTTGGACCGAGGTTTTTTAAAAGCAATAATTTTTTTTATTTTGTTATTTCCAGGTTATTCACGGAGACTTAGCAGCGAGGAACATTCTCGTCTTTGACGAAAACAAAGTCAAGTTAACGGATTTTGGCTTATCCAAACGACTTTATGAGTTGAATGTCTACAAGAAGAAAAAACCAGTACTTTTTTTTATTTTCCAGGAATTAGTCTCTAATTGAATTTCCACACTATAATAATAATTTATTCTCAACTTTACAATAAGGGTATGATTCCATGGAGATGGTTCCCCCCGGAATCTCTCCAGTTTCAAGAGTACTCACACAAATCCGATGTCTGGTCCTTCGGGGTCACTGCCTGGGAAATATTTACCTTTGGTCAACTCCCGTACAATGAGATTCTCAGCTGGAGATCTGATTTTACCCAAGAGCTTCTTCAAGGAAGGAAATTAAACAAGCCCCCACCTTTGAGTGATGAAGGGTGAGTCAATGAAGAAAAAATGATTTCGTAGCTGGTGATCACACCTAAAATTTGCACACACTGCATTGTGAACGCTCATTTGTTATGCACAATAATTACGTAGTACTTTAAAATGAGTTAAAAAATTTACTCCCTCAGTATTTGCCTATAGTGTATTCTTCTTTATAGCTACGAAATTCTTTTGTCATGTTGGAGCATTAATAAAGATAATCTTCCTTCCTTTGCACGACTTTATCAATATTTTGGGTAAGTATGTAAAATAAGTATTATTTTTGGGTCTAGGACGAATGAACCAAAAACATTTTCAACCAAGAGTTCCAACCAAAATAATTTCAACCAAAATATTTTCA
>JAQFXU010006297.1:0-10443 GCA_034693705.1 Spatulosminthurus flaviceps | reverse complement strand
TGAAAATCCATGACCTCATCATAGTAGGTTACACCCCAAAATTCAAATTCATTACCGCAGATGGTATAAATTCTGTGGGGAGTAATTTTATCTTGGCAAGGCCCTTTAGCCCAATTACCTGGATTACAATTTACGCCCTAGTTATATTCCTCTCCATTATTAACGCATTCGCATTGGGACAAGAAGTACCTGCAAATTCAAAAACACGCGGTCATTTCTCTCAGTATTTATTCTACTTCCACTCAACGCTATTCGACCAATATCAGGGCGCGGCTTTGAGAGAGAAGCTTAAAAATCGATTTTGTCTTCTCACACTAACATGGATGCTGGCAGTCATCGTCCTCACAAATGGCTACAAAGGCGTGGTAAAAACCAATTACGTTCTCCCACAACCTTTTCAAACAACTTGGACGCACTTGAAACAATTGAGGGACTTTAAAATTTATATTCCTGTGAGTAACTTCGTCGGAACTGTTGCGTCTGCTATACAATCCTCAAGACAAGATATTTCACAAGATCTGGATTTACGTCCGATAAAATTGATGTGCTCCGGTGGATTTTCAAAAGAAATCCTTGCTCCTGACGGTTGTAGATTCTATTTCATGACGTACCAGGAATACAATACCAATGGACAAAACCAAAATGGCAGTTCCTTCATACAATTCCTACAACGCCATCTAGCCACAATGGAATACATCATGGAAAGCGAATTAAACAGCATGATTACATCCACTCTAGCCAAACCCAAAACTGCCTTTGTCTGCGACGAGGATAGCTTTCACTTTTATTGGAAGAAATTCCAGGAACAAATGAAAAATACCAGCTTGAAGTACCATCATAATTTTGAGACGACAGATGACATTCTAACCAGACCCAACATTTTTGGCTTCGAAGGTAGCCCTAGCCGGTTTTTGAGGAATGTGCTGAGCGAGGGGTTGACAATGCTAATTGAGTCGGGGATTTTCAATTTATGGGGCAAATGGGAGAAACTTCGATTTCCTGGGGATGCAGTTATACCTGAACGTAACCGTTCTATGGAGGATGCTATTAAAGAGTATCAACCTCTACGATTGAAGGGTTCGGCTGTGGATCGTGTGGTTTATCTTGCAGTCGTATATTACGTTATTGGATTAATTGTGCTTGGAGTTGAGTTTATTGTTAAATTACATTTTTATCGTAGTAAGCGCTCTATTCATGGTGACAAAAGCAAGAGAAGTAATTAATTTAATTTTCTTTAGCAATCTTGGAATTTGTACGTTGTAACTATTTGTAACCTTCATCGACCTAGACAAGACAAAGTCATATTTCGTACCGAGTGATGTTGATAATTTAGTACTTTTTTCTTACCTATTTTATGAATCACGTGATTATGTATTTATTTCATAATTGCCTGGTACATGTTGGCATGGCTTATAATGACAGAGAAAAACTAACATTAAATATTGATTGAGGTAACCAAAATTTTGACCGATGCAAATTAAATTTCCTTCGACATGTAACCGAGTACGACAGAATTTTCTGTACAAATTACTACATTGGTCAAGCTATAATCAATCATAGCGGAAAGCAAGGACCAAGTTGCCGCAATTAATTAAAATGGCGGACAATATAGTCAAGACCAGGGATCTATCAACGAAGAAAATCCCCCCAAGCATGACCTTCAATGGTCTACAAGCTTTCCGGAATTTAGGAAACCAAAATGGACTCCGAACGGATTTCCAAGTCATCCAACACTTTACCGACTCTTCGTGAATTTGACCCAAGGTTCGAAATAAGTAGAGACCAACTACCGTAACAATCATCGCCATTATGAGACTTCGAAGGATTCCGAAAGTTATGGCTTGGAATAAATTCACAACCACTCCAACAATTGTACAGACTTCCATTACAACAAAAAATAATGAGAAAATCCCGTTGAAATTCCCCATCATGAGGGACAGCCTACAATAATATTTTCTAAATTGCTCAGGGGAGAGTTGATGTCCTTTGACTAGTCGTCCGAGGGCCTTAGGTCCCTTATACCTGTTAAAGAATCCAATAGGTTTGTGGTGAGAAGAGAATTTCAACTTGAAAGCTAAATTTTAAAATTTAGCTTACATTTAAAAAAAAAAGTATGTATTTAGAATTATTAGTACCTGAATGTATTCATCAATGAAGACAACGGGTAGATGTAACAAAATGCCGTTGACATAGTAAATCCCAGCATGTAATACATGAACAGGTTCACCTCCAAATGTACTAAACCAAATAAGATCTTTATGATCTTCGGTAATGATGCGGGATTCTCGAAAATTGAAGTGAGTAATTGGGGGGATTTCGGTTTGATGAAAACTCCCATTGACCTGGAAATACTTCCAAAGCCACAGCCAAATGCAATAAGCCGAATGATTCGGTAGACATTTTTTTCCTTTTGGTAGATATTTCCCCCATTATCTAAATTTCAAAATATTTATTTCAATTCAATATTATCCATATCTAATTATTCATAACTACAACGGTCAAAATTTCCATAAAAACGGCTAACCTCGCAAAGTCGTTGAAAGTTCGAAGAGATCATTGAACAAGGCCGGATGCATCCCATAATTCCTAATAAGGACAACATGGTTGACATTCATGGCCAAAAATAAAAAGGTTTGATACACCAGCTGAATTTTGATTCGTGTATCCTTCTCATGGAGTACAGTTTGAATGGACCTGATGGTCAGAAATATTTCATAGAGAATCAAAATTAGTAAGTGGACATAAAATGTCACTTTTACATGAGATGAATTTTTGAAAATCATTTGATTTGTCTGGTGATCCCATTTGTAAGGGATGAAGCCAAGTTTCCCAAGGCAATTAACTACTTTTCCGTAGAAGTGAATTGTATTTGTGGACTTCATTAGTAATTTTCTTTTCAAGTCGGACCAGCTTCTGGCTCCCACCTTTCTCCCTTCCGGTCTTCCTGTAAATGTCCGTATACAAATTTAATGTGCATTGGATTGAAAATATTTTATCAAATTCTATATAAACTGTGTGGGTTATTTTCTCTTGGAGAAGTTGACAAAATTGTTCAGAACACTCTCTCAACGGATGAATATGCTCAAATTGATATAGAAATAATTGTTTTTTAAATGCTAAAATATGGGAGTAAATACTTTTAAACGTGGCATTTAAGAAAATCAATATTTTACTACTAATACTTTTTCCGTATTTGTTTCACTCTACTAATATACCAAGGAAATTTAACTGACCCTTTAACAATTTGGTGTAAAAATACTCTCAAGTGTAATTTTTGAAGGTTTAAAATCCTCCTTTCATTTCATGGCTGGAAGGAATTCCTCATAACTTACCGTTCGAAAGCGGGCGCTGAAGCATTTGAAATGGTATTACACAAATACCTGAGGGATAAACTCGGAAAGTCCACATGGTCTGTTGTTTACAATCCTAGTCAATTTTTCAATTATTTGGCTTTGTGTATCAATCCATTAATTCTTATAAAATTGGCTCTGGAAAAATTATTTTCATTGTTGACAGAATTATTTTTAACAAAAGTGTTCAAATTGAAAGCCTTTCATTGTTTGAGAAATTGAACAAGTTACTGATTATAATATGGTGAATTTTATTGCCATTTAGCAATGAGAGTTTGTAATTATTTGTGGCTGAAAATTGTCCATAATATGTTGATATCCAGGGTAATAATTATTACAGTTAATCAAAATCCAATTATATCACCATAGAATTTAATTTCCTAACGAAGCACTATCCTTTGTGTACACGTGGGTATGTTATGGGTGAGCCCATGTGAATATCGAAATCCCATTTGCCTCACCACATTTTCGGCTGACGTAAAAGAAATTACCGACGATACAACGAGATGGAAATTTTCACCGGACTGATTGAAAATTTTGAGACAAATAATTATAAATGACGACCTAACAACAAAAAGTTCTTTGAAATTTTACTTTTATTTCTTGCAAAAATATTCTCTCCTGTTTTTCTATAGCCTACGTAGAATAACGACGGTACGTCTGAGAGACCGTATTTACTACTAAAGGTTATAATTTTTGTTCGTGTCCGAATATGAATTTTTTTTTATTGAAGCGTTTGCATTTTGATCTTGTAAATCCGGTTGAATAGGCACATAGACAAATATTTGAGCCGCGAGTCATGTACATATTTTAATTGCGTCAGTATTTATTGCAGGAAGTTATCACGTATGTACGTAAAGACTCCACATTTTTCCAGTATATGACCATTCAAACTATAATAAATCTAGCATTTTCTTGGATTTATTTTGATTGTTTCTGACAATTAAATTGGATTTATTGGTATGTGCATATATAGACGGGAGTAAATAATTATCATAGTTCTTCCTAAGATACATGTACAGCCTAAACGTAGCCACTTTTTCCAATAAAATGCCTACGATATCATTGATTGAGACTCGATTATCAATGAATTGGTTATACCTGGCTCAATGTGAAAATTTACTAACAGTTTTTATAGGTCTGAAATTGGAACATTTAACCCTACTCTGCCTATGCTCATTACATATGAGTTTGAGTATTTTACAAGCAATTGTATAAGCACATTTTCTCTAAAATGTTTCTCCACACGAGAATTTTCCTTAACTTTTCCATTTTTCACTAAAATTATTGCCACAATATACTCATTTTTGGTAAAGATTGTGAAGTTGTGGATTTTGGTAGCTATTTGTTCTAAAAATGGTCCTAAAACGCAACTACTCGTATTGCATCGGTAAAAAAAAGAGTAGAAAAAATGCAGCTCCTTTGTACGACTTCATGTATTCATGTGTCCATCCAGTTATGTGAAGCACTAACAAGCAGTCATATGAAGGTGTCACCAGACCTATGGGTTTAACATTTTTTAGGGATTACTACTATCACACCCTTTTGCTATATCGCCCACCTGCAAATGCATATTTGATTTTTTTATAAGCCGGAGGTACTATGTATCATATTATTCAGGTCGATGACTCAGTATAACACAAACTAATCTCATACACTGGTCTTTTGAAAAATCCAATAAAAATTTCCTACGAAATAAGCTAACTATAATACTAGCTACTATAAACTTATGATTGTGGAGTCGAATGTAGGACAAGACAAGGTTAGTCGCCTAACAAGCAAATCTCTTTAGGTAAGTTATTAAAGTAGGTCAGGTTTAGATGATAAATAACCAACAAGTAACAAGCGCGAAGCTTGTCCGTGAATGGGATGGAAAAACATTGATAAATCACCCACAAACGATTGGACCTGTCGTATAAGAGTATATACTACGATACATAATAACGACTTTACATTTTGACATAAAGTACTCGTGTTTTTGAAAGAGAATATTTGATGAGGGATGAGTAGGCGGGATGAATACTCTACTCAGTACTCAGGATGAGTAGTCGGGATGAGTATTCAGCACTTGGGATGACGGGATGAGTAGTCGGGATGAGTACTCAGTACTCAGGATGAAGGGATGACGGGATCATTACTCGGGATTACTGTATGAGTACGTGGAGTACTCAGCCCGTGGTCCCGAGTACTGAGTACTCATCCCGTCGTCCCATCATCCCGAGTACTCATCCCGTATTTTAGTCACGCATCCCGTCATCCCGCGTTTTAGTTTGACCCAACTTGCTTTACTATTTTCATAAATCCAAAATGCAAATGTTACAAGTATGTGATAAAGCACGGATGATATGAAAATGCCGACAACAGTATAGTGAAGGGCATAAATAGAACAATGAGGTGAATCGGAAAAAAACGGGGAAGTAAAATCTCACCGTGAGACTCGTAATTACGTGAGTACCGTGTCCAATAAATTACTGGACGAACTTTTAAGTGTCGGAGTCAAGTTAGTAAATAAATAGTCAAGTTAGCAAATGGCCAGTCAAGTTGTCAAGCCGGATGCCACTTTAGTCTCACTGAACAGTGAATATTTTTTTTTGGGTGGGTGGAATTTTAGGTACTTTCAATCCACCTCGCCAGTCGTTTTTTGGGACAGGAAAAAAAGTTCCAGTGAACAACCCACTTGGATTGATAAATACTATAATAGTACTAATACCTAACTATAGGTAGGTATTTTTGTTTTCTTTCTCCACTTCCAAAGAATAAAAATCTGAACTGCTCATGAAATTAGTGAGCAGTTTATACACAAATAGGATTAGATTTTGTTCAATAGATAAAAGTGGTATCATAAATAATAGCAAGGAGAAACCTTAATATGTATTGCTTTTCAGCAACTTTGGTCTTGTTCAAATGAAGTTATGTTGCAAATAAACAGGAGCGTGAAATCGCAAAATCTACTTGTAGTTTTTATAGATCTGAAATTGGAACATTTATTCCTGCTCTCCTTTCACTCATAACATGAGTTTGGGAATTTTGCAAGCAATTATATACACAAATGCTATTATACATTTGTACAGTTGTTTGCTTCCATTTGATTCTTATTTTAACATTAAATACTCAATTTTTGGTATAAAAGGGAAGGTGTGGATTTCGGGAGCTACAATGTTTTGTAAAAAAACCTAAAATACGCAACTGCAGTGCATATTGGAGCTGATGCGAAGCAAACTGCAATGCTGTGCACTTAATTTAAGGGAGCAAAATGAGTTGGGTATGGGTATGGGTATGCAGGGAGAGACAAAAGGCAGAGATTTTCCTCCCCTTGCACTTACCTATATAAAATATATATATGCATACGTTTGAGTATTCTGAGCCACGGACATAATGCTGAAATTGCAATAATATTTCCGTTTGCCTTAATATTTTTTGTAGATTTAAAATCACATTGAAATAAAAGAGGGTTCGACATGGAATTTTCGTCCTCATATATACTTATATAGTGTATTGCAGGCTTTGTATTGGATGATTGGAAAGATGTGGTTGCTGCCCGTTATACAAGACAGATAGTGCCTCCTAAATATATTGCCTACTCAAGATTTATACTCAAGAGTTCAAAACTGATTCAGGATTGAGTGGTTTTGATTTATGCGTGACTAAAATCTCCATGTTATGTTACTATACAACAGAGAAAGTAAGTTTTGACGGGGAGCATCTCAACAGGCGCACATCTCATGTTACAAATTGATAAGGCCCGGCTCACTATTAGCACCAACGTCACAGCAGGGTAGTTAAAATTTACACTTCCACTTCTACTTGAGATGCTATTTGATCATCACTCGGACCCATAAAAACTACCAAACGCTACAGAAGGAGTTTTATGTCCTATTAGGATACTTTTTATCCTGTAATGTAAGCTGCGATAAATGTACATGGTAATTATTGTATTGTAATATTTAGTATTTATTTACAAATTTTATTTTATTGATTACTCATTAATCATTAATGTTTAATACAAACAATGCAGTTATATTTACAAATGAAGGATATGGCACACCAAATATTTCAAAAAGATGTTTAGTTTCCACCCATCATTTGGCCAACAAAAGCTTCCAAATCTGGACAATGTTCGGTCATAGGCATAGCCAAACAATGCGTGTTATTTCTTGCAGATTCCAGGATGAATGGAGGCAACTTCTCCCGGTATTCGTCCTTTGTCTCTAATCTTGAATCCACAATGATAATTGCACCCCAGTCGTCCGAATGTCTCAAATTCCGGCCTAAAGTTTGATTCAATGCTTTCAATCCATTTATTATGTACCATTCCTTTCCATCAGCAATCTTTTTGTCGCGATCATGCCTTTTCCATTGGTATTCTATTTTTGCTTCCACAAATAAGTCCTTGTGATACAAAAATGGTATTCCAATTGTCACAATAGCCCGGCCGTGCTTACCCCGGAATTCCAGCCCTTCGGAGAGTCTACCTCTCATCACCGCAAATAATACAGCTCCCCGGTCAGTTTCAGCCTGGCTCTTGTACTCTTCAAGCATTTTAGTCAAAGCTTCCTGACCATCCGCCCGCGGTGGTTCAACAAAAATCGTCTTCTCTATGGCTGCCAGATGCTGATTTGAACGCCAATTTTCCAAAAAACTAGAAATTCTGTCTCTTGAAGGCAAAAAGACCAAAACTCCATTTGGCACGATAGTACAAGTGTTTTTAATAATTTGCGCTAACTGGTCTTTATAATCCACAATGTTAGCATTCCACTTTTTAAAGGATAAATCTATTGCTATACGACCTGGGGAATGGCGCTCAATAATACCTGTATACACTCTCTCGGGGGGAATCATAGGGGTAGCCGAAATTTCAGTGTCAAAGTGAATTCCTAGTTCCCAGGAAAATAAATCCATTGGAGATAAAGTACCGGAAGCAATTATGACTGACCGAGCGCTTCCCATAAATTCAAAAGTCACTGATGCTTGCAGACAAATTAAATGAAGTTTAACGTCCGGAGTAATTTCCAGCCCGCCACCATTTGCATGACCAAGGTCAGGGACGCGGGTTGTCTCAATGATGATCTTGTAATACTTGGAATTCTTGTAGATTGGGTTCCCTTCCCAAAGTAAGCCCAAAACGAATAAAGCATTTGAAATATATCGTTTGGTTCTTCGCTCGATTTTGAACTGAGCTACTTCCGGATTGTACTCGACCGCACAGGGGCGATCGTCCAAAATGAAATAGTCCGATAGGAGTTGTGAGTAATGATTTGGACCAAGACCAACGGCCGTGAGTTTTTCAAGAATGTCGGCAAATGTCAAGTGAGCAATATTGTCTGTAGGTTCTCCATTTTCATTCTTATGAGTTCGTTGAATTAGGAAGGATCTGAAATTGCTGAAGGCTGTGGTTAAATTACGCAAAGGTTCTCTCTTTACTTCCGGTAATTTGTGGGAGGCCAATGATGATTCCAGTACGGAAATGATCCCAGATAACTTGGATGTAGATAATGGATAATTTGGACCAGTGGAAGCAATTCGACGGCTCAGTTCATCCACATTGTGACCCTCATCAAAAACAACAATGTTATTCGTCAAGTCTATTTCCATTGCTTCTCGGATTTTGGGATGGAGTAAATAGTTGTAAGTACAGAAAATAATTTGGGCGTTCTTGTTTGCATTCAAAAGTTCATAGTAAGGGCAAGTACGATAATTGACACAGAACTTCTTGAGCTCTTCAATAGTCCAAGCTTCACATTGTGATCTTTTAATATGTCTTCCCCATTTCAATTCATCAGGATCGTAGGGACAGTAATGGTTATCAGCAATAGCAAAGTTTGGGATGTTCCTCGGATCATAACTGCGTTGGGAAGCATCCGAAGTTTCGTTGTTACAAGTTTGGTCATTACTGGCTAGAATTCCCATGGGAGTTTTGGCATAAGCTGTAAGGCGAAGTTGGCCAATGATTTGGTTAATATGTGCTAGTGTTTTTGTAACGTAGTAAATCACAGGGGGTGGAGTGTCCTCTTCTTCCTCTTCATCTGATGAATGATACTCTCTTGACTTTTTGGGGCTAGGTTGGTCTTCTTGATCTGCTTGATCTTCTTGCTTGTGCAGCCCGGCTAAGAGGGCACAGAGTAGAGCTACAGTTTTTCCAGTTCCGGTGGGAGATTCAAAGAGACAATGTTTATTGGAGTTGGCTTTGACGCTAGAAATGACTGCTTTCATTATCTGCCTTTGAGATGGGTAAGCGTTGAATGGAAAATGGATCTCAACTCCGTGAAACGTACAGGATGTGGGCGCAGCGGGTGGAGGAAGATTGTCTTCTTCAGGGGGTAAAACTACGTCAGGGGCGTTTTCGATAGAGTCGAAGTCCTCGTTGACACTCCAACCTATAGCCATTTTTAGTTGTCGTGGAAGCTACTCTGAAAGTTGAAAATTTATCAATTATATTTATCAAATATGTATAGGTACAGGCTTTGAATAATTTCATCATAACAATATCTTCATTTACGAATCTTAAGCTCAAAATCATCTCATTTACATCTTTTGTATAAGCACAAAGAATTACCACTTCACCAGTTCAGTTTGGTTCAAATAAATTTCAGTTCAGTTTGACCTCTGAACCAAACTGAACTCTCTGAACTGATTTTCAAATTTTTTCAAATTATCATGGGAATACAATGGATTTCAGAAAAATCTTGTCAAATTTTCTGAATGAGTTTGAAACATCAGCTGTGAGTATTTTGTCCATGAGCAGGGTCTATGGTTATTGATTTAACATTTTAATGCTAAAAAATGTTTGGGGCAATATGGCATTGGAGTTTTACTTCCCGCCTTGAGCCTTGAACTGTTAATTTTAACTTCAGTTCGCCGGTTGAACTGAAATGAACCGAATAGCAGTGAACTATACTGAAAATTTCAGTTCATACTTCGTGCATACGTACTACGTGCATTACATTTATTCTGGTAATTTTTACCTTCAATAAATTTGTAAGCTACTCATACATTTCAGAAAATCCACCGACACTTTAATTGTACCCTAAAAATCTTCCAGAAATTTTGCTTTTCGGAAATACGAAGTTGTAATAATACTGTATTAAATATTTTG
>JAQFXU010006296.1:0-10444 GCA_034693705.1 Spatulosminthurus flaviceps | reverse complement strand
TTATTTGCAATTTGTACATAATTTATGCCAATTAATTATGCATAGCTATGCAGGCGCAGGAAAATTTCCCATCGGGTAAAACGAGGGGAAATGACTTAAAAAGCTAAAAAATGCTTCAAAATTCTGCCACTATACGGAGATTTTTCAAAAACCCCTGCCACTATAGCGTACACTTTAAGCATGGGGAATCTCCGGGGAAGATTTTAGTATGCCACTGTAGAGGAAATGCCATATTAGGGGAAACGACTATATAGGGAATCTACTGTAATAAAAAGACTTCTTAGCCTGGTTAAAACCGGCTGGTTTTAACACAGAATGTTTTTGTGCACCCTTGAAATAACATGGAGAATAAAACAGTTCCATGTGTTAAACCAGCCGGTTTTAATAATTAATCTTTCCATTTTTTGATTTCTTTGCACCTCGGTTAGGGGTTGGGGTTGGGAAGCCCCAACATTTTTTGTTTTACAGCTATTCAAGATGTAGTAGTCGGACAGATTCAGTTCATAACTGAAAATTTTAGATTCGATTCAGTTTGGTTATATGAGGAATTTCAGTTCAGTTTGACCTTTGACCAAAACCCAATGGTTCAGTTCATGCTTTGAACTGAACTCTCTGAACTGATTTTCAAAATTTACGGAATTTTCACGGGAATTCCATTGGTTTTAGTAAAAAATTTAAAAAAATGAATGGGATATCTGTGGTTGCGTCATTTCTAAACATTTTGACGGGAAATTAATCAAGGCTACCTTTTCTATATTCATCAAAGATTTTTCTTTTATTGTGGGGTACTGTTATATTGCATTTTTGCCTCCCGATTTGAACTGTTTTAACATCAGTTCAGTTTGTCTGCTGAACCTAACTGAACTGAACCGATTGTGAGTAAACCTAATTGAAATTGGGTGAAACTGAACTAAACTTCCCGCAAACTGAATAAAACTGAAATGCCTGAACAAAACTGAACCGATCCGACACTATCAAGAAGTGGGATTTTTTTCATGTCATGCTGTTGTCAGTTTAGATGTGCAAAAAATATTTTAACTATAATTAAAAAGCCCCTTCGGTGGCCTTTTCAGCGAAATACGGTAGAAACTGGTGGACAATCAAAATACGTATGGTCGCGCATGCATAATAGCTACTATTTAGTCGGACCGGATCTTCCAAGTCACATTCTCCAACTAAACGACTTGGATCTCAGAATTAATCCCGCCAGGAACATTCCCGATGTAAAATTCATTTTCCCGCTGGTTTAATCTCGCGGTAATGTTCCCTCCTGATGCATTCCCGCCCGCTTCATTCAGCACGCATCCAATCACATTGAAAATTTAAATCCCTGACTTTGTATCAAAAAATTATTTGCTACTCCATTTTTTTGTCACAACATTTTATGGCACAAGCCACATTTGTAGAAAATTCTTTTTTCACATATGCTAGTAACTGTCACAATTTATTCGCTACCAATAATGTGAATTACAAAACATATGAAGCGCAGGACCGGCAACCAACTCACCTTGAATAGAAATGCCGAAACATATCCATAACTAAACAGCGCACATGGGGGAACTAGTAAAAACCAAACCGACGTAAACAAATTCAAATTGTGTTTTTTGTAAAAATTACGCCTTTTAGACTGAAAAGTAAATTTTGTACAAGTTCAAATCATGTTCAAGTCAGATCTTTTTACTTGAACCCGAAACTTGACATTCAAGTTGGGATCCAGTGTAAAATACTTAAAAACTTGAACTTGAACTTGAAAGAAAACTACTTGAAACGAAATGTCAAGTTCAGGTTGAAGGAAATATTTAATTGAGGTTTCATGGTCAAGTTTGAAAATTACTTGACCCGAACGCAGCTCTATCCCTTACCTGCGTAACCAGAACCAGCGAAATAGAAATCCCGTGCCTTGTACTCGGGAAATAGCATGTAAATTTGCTTCATCGCCTCGTACACCTCCTTATCGTCATCCTGCGCTGTAGCCGCGCAATTTTTCTCATCGTCCGTGAAACTGAACCCTGGAAATGTGGTATAATAAAAACATTGAGGTTTTCTTGAAAAATGGTTTTTAATTTTTTACAAAACTTTCCAAGACCAACCTGTTCCTACGGGCGCATCGATGTAAATAAGTGTGTGTGTTCTTGCCCAAGTAAATTCCCGTTCCTCAAGTTCAAATTTATCGTTTACGAAAAATGGACCTGTTTCCAGGAACATGGATTGGAGAATTGATGTCCCCATCACGCTGTTCATAATTAATAAGACCGGGGATGTTGTCGGATTTTCCTTGAATAAAAAAAGGAATTTCAAGCACAACTCCATTAGGATATAATTTTGGCTAAATTCCTAAAAGAATCATAATAAATTTCTTGTTGCTCATACAATGGCGGGAATCAACCAGAAAAACTAATTTGAATTGGAGGTCTCGTTGATGGTCAAGTGTAGCCGCTGTAGCTCGTGATTGAGCTGTTAAAGGAAGACTTAATCTCCGACAAATTAATATTATTCAGGGCTCTCTCTCGTCCCTTAGCTAATTCCCCGGATCGGATCAAGGGAGTTAATTTCAAATCCTCCACTGCCAATGAACAGCTTGGAAAAATGGCGGCGAGGGTTGAAATAATTACAAATTTTGTAAAGGCCATGTTTGAATTTGTTCAATAATAAGTTCGAAAACAAAATTCGAAAAATATATGCGGAAATAATGGGAATTTTTCGTAGAGACCCAACTTTTAAGTCTTTTGCCTCCAGAATGAACCTTTAAGTTGATTTGTGGGTGGTTTTATATGCAACTGCTGGCAACACAAATGGGGCCCGCTCATCAGACGGATAAAATCACACACGTTATGTTGGATATGCACAATGGCTGTCAAATACTATGCCTTTAATCCATATTAGAAAAGTTCCTTGTAGCGTAGCAGCTAAGGCTCGGATTTTTCCGAGAGTCGTCTGAGTCGTACTCTGGTCAAGTCATGCTCAAGCTTGGGTCACGTTCAAGTTAATCTTTTAATTTTCTTGAGCGTTTCGGGTTCAATCAGTTTAGTTCAAATCTTGGCGAAACTTGAACATGAAGATACATAAAAAAGATGGATAAAACCATAACATTTTTTCTAGGCAGATTTGTATGGGTTTTAAAAAATCCTGTGACATTTACTGAAAAACTTGAAAAGTCAAGTTCAAGTCAAGGTCAAGTTCAAGTCATGTTCAAGTTCAGATGCAGTTACGTTCTGCCGTGTCACATGTGCCGAAAAACTTGAAAAGAAAAATCAAGTTCAAGTCATGGTCAAGTTCAGATACAGTTGTAGTGCCAATATACGCTTTTTCAAGTTCAGCTTTGGATGAAATTATTTGCTCACTTGAAATTGAAGCTTGGCATTAGTTAAAATTTCAGGATTTTTCAGGAAATTTTGACTGAGCTTGGCCAATGACGCCCATTTGAAAGTAGACGTCGCTGTATTTGACCTTCAATTTTAGGGCTACAAAGGGCGATCCGATGATTATCCCTTTGAGATTAAACTCAAATTTATCCTCGGCGCTCTTTTCCCTAAAGGTCTTCACCAGCCTTGGAATAACACGGCCTTTTATGGAAAAATCCAAATAGTATCAGAGTTTCAAAAAAAGCGCTAAAATATCCATTCCAACCAATAACAGCTCAACCCTCCAAACTTTACTAATCTCCTTTACTAGAGTTGCGATCAAGTTCAAGTTAAACTCGGGTTTTCGAGTCACGTTCAAGTTCGGGTCAAGTTCAAGTAACCCCAAAATTGTACTTGAGCCTTTTAAGGTCATGTTCAAGTTTTGTCTATACCTGACCATGATATTATCACTCAAGTCAAGTTCGTGTTCAAGTTGGG
Source organism: Spatulosminthurus flaviceps (assembly GCA_034693705.1). Taxonomy (NCBI): domain Eukaryota; kingdom Metazoa; phylum Arthropoda; class Collembola; order Symphypleona; family Sminthuridae; genus Spatulosminthurus; species Spatulosminthurus flaviceps. Next base: position 6,605 of record JAQFXU010006296.1, on the reverse strand, counting down.
AAATATTACTTCAAGAAAATTTCATGGTCAAGTTCAAATCAATAAAATTGACAAGTGTAACCAAGTTAAAATTCCGTTTTTTGTAAAAATTACGCCTTCTAGACAGCAATAGAAAGGCAGAAATCATTATAAAATGTGTACCTTGAGGGCATTTTATGAACGGCGCCAAAATCTTATCATGTTGACCCCCATAGGTCATCAAAGTTTGTCTCGGGTTACCTAAGAGGTCAATCTGTGCGGTTTTTACAGAAATGTGGATCCCGCCGGATCGGTTTGACTGATTTCAATAAAATTTGGCAGAAATCATTATAAAATATGTACATCAAGCGCATTTTTTGACCCCAAAATCTTATCGCGTTGACCCCCAGAGGTCATCAAGGTTTGGCTGGGGTGCGGCCGATTTTACGAAATTCCAAGATGCGACCCCGACTTTTTTTAATAAAATTAACTAATAAAATGTTTTATAGGCGAAGTTCCGCATTCAAATGCGAGGGATCAAGAATTCAGCATTTATGATTATGTCGATGCTTTCAATGGTGACCAACGTCAGGAAGAGACCCAGGATGAAATGACTGCAGGGGGAGAAACAAGGGCAGAGAAAATGCGCGAAGGTATGTAAATCAATACCTAAGTATTAATTCGGTCGTTATCCAGAAGAAATTCAGAAGATGCTGCATATTTATATTTAATTAAAGTACTCGCGTCTTTACAGTACTTATTGCTTATTGCCACTTTCATTGAAACAGTTTTTCTTTTAAAAAACTTCTGACACCTTTAGACTGCTAAAATACATATGGATAAGAGCTATAAGCTATTAATTGTTAGGATACCCTTTATAATGAATGTGCATACGATTTCCACGAGTCTATCATCCCTACCTTGTTATAAGAAAAAGTTTGAGAAAACTCGATAATACGAATTTTATGGGTGAAATTTTATCCGTGAAAACCAAAAATTTCCAGCTTAAATCCCATTTAAAAATCTCAATTTTCAATTTTGGGCTTAAAATCCTAAAAATTCTTTAAAAAATGCAAAAATGAGTTAGCAGTTGGGTGACATGTCAAAAGGGCGTTTATATGAAGGGATGCATCCATTAAAAATGTTAAACCCATGGGTTAGGGGGCGACACTTGGATAGGACTGCTTATGCGAGATTTTGAATGATACCTACTACATCAAAATCCGAGTTTGGAACTTGGGGGTACACATGGTCAGTAATGGAAAGTCCGAATGAGTTGAAATTTTAATCTTAAGGTTTTGAAGCAAATTCAGGGGCCGGTTATTCCTTTCCTAAAAAAACCGAACTTAAACCGGTGTTCCGTATTTCCGGAAAATGTCATTTTCCCCGAAAAATCGTAAAAAAGTTTACAAAATTAAAATTTCAACTCATTCGGACTTTCCGTTGCTGAGTTATACCAGTGGCAACTTGCAAAAGAGAAAATCCCCCTAGAATGGGGTTAGCAAGTGGGAATTTTTGCATTATTTTTTCGAGATCTAACTATGTACCCCTTATATGAAAAAAAAATTATTTCCAGCGGTCCGAGAGATGAGAAAAAGTACTGCTATCGATGTAACCGCTGAGTTAGTCCGCAGGACCCGACAGCGGGAGCAGTCCACAACATCCTACCAAGAAAAGATGGTGGCGCTGGAAACCAGAAAAGTGGAGGCAATAGAGCAAGGGATGACTGCCTTCAGCCAATTGATGAACCTTGCATGCGACGTGATGCGAAGATCCGAGGGTCGCCTTGATGATCTTCCCACAATCTCAGGAAGTGTTGCTAATTTATTAGCGAGGGCTAATTTAAATCAACCACCAAATCAGTGAAGGAGATTATGATAGCAATTAGTGTAGCAAGCCAATTACGTCATTCTCTTTACACGAGCTTGTATTTTATTGAATATTTCACAAAAACTTTCTATTATTCTCATTAGTGTTGGATTGTGATTTTCACATGATTGGAAATTTATACATGGAATCGGAACTGTCAAATTCTAGTAATTGGTAATAAGGCCGAATCAGAAATGCTTTGAACGTATGCTTGTACATACTGTGCCCAAATTAATTTTACATTGAAAATTGAAATCCTATAAAACTTAGAATAATAATTCTAGGGAAGTATGTGGTAAATGCTAAATTTTTATTTAGAATGATTTGGCCTTCACGCTTACCAGCGCTGCAGAAAGTGAAAAACCAAAGTAGACCTTATTGTCATATTTGGTTAAAAAAATTGATAAAATTGGTGAGTGATACGAGATGGTTGCGCATCACTCGTGAAGTTTGGACTAATTGGTGGCAAAAGGCAGTGTTTGACTGCTGGAAGTAAGAATAAATGATGTTAGATGGCACGAATGTTTGTTCTCATTTGATTTTCTAGCGTTCACGAGCAAAATATCATAAATGCTATTTGAGAAATGTTACAGCAATTTTTATCTGTTGTAGATCTGAAAATTCGAACAAGCTGCACCAGTTGCAAGCGTCTTCTTGACTTTTAGAGATAAAGCAGCGAAAGCTGCTTGAAGAAAAATTGGGATTAGAGAAATCCAGAAGCGCAAGCTGGAGACAAAGGGAATAAATTGGGATTGAATATTATACTTACAAACCTAAAAGTACTTTATAATTCTGTCATTCATAAGAAATACAAAATTATTTCATGGAAAAATTTTATGTTAGGGCAACAGCATTACTCAAAAAATAGAGTCCAGTATATCGCAAGTGTCATATCATGAATAAACTGTATCAAATCTTCAAACTGGTTTAAAAATATTGATTTGAAAAGTTTGGATAAAATACGATATCCAAGATGCCATTTTTATCAAAACTTTCCCATTTCATTACTAAAAAACTAAGTCGCACACAGAAATGTAGCAGGTATCGCTGAAAAGCCAATGTTGGGAGCTTTTTAATGATATGTACAACATGAACATCCCAGGGAGTCATCATAGTACTCAAGGTCAAAGAAACCCCTCATATCTTTTACACACTATTAGCCTGGTAGAATTTTTAAACGATGTGACCCTATTTACGCTGTGTTAAAAAAATGCACATCCAAGCCCATAGTGGCCCATGTAATAGGGTTGGAAGGGTGAAATCTCACAGGATGGCGTAATTTACTATGGTGTACCAGAAAAATTGCGTACATCAAATTTTTTCATTACTTTGTTTTTCCGGAAATTTTGAATTTCCGCCAAACTGGTCAACAAACACGCTGTGCATTGATTAAATGGAGAGACATTCTTTACAACGGTCTCTGGCCGCAAAACATAGGGGCATGAAATTTAAATGTAAAAATAATCCCCACAGATGAAACATCCCCTGTAAAAATTTTCTATTGCAGGAATTGTTGTGCTTAGCAATAAAAATTATTAAAATCTGCTAAATACTCTAGATGCACGCCTCAGATTTTGTTTGTCTTCCTAAGTGAACAAACTTTTTAGCTCCAGAGCTTCTAGTAAAGATTTTCTTGCATTTAACTCCATTAAGAGGAATTATTGCACTTAAATCCCGTTTGTTTCACCTCTGGCAATGGTAAAGATAGGGGTTTGGAATTTTGCAAAAAGATGCGGTTGGCTATCGGGCTTAAAAATATTATTTTCCCTATTTTTGATGACAGACTTGAATAGAGCTGCGATCAAGTTCAAGTTAAACTCGCGTTTTTCGAGTCACGTTCAAGTTCGGGTCAAGTTCAAGTAACCTCAAAATTGTACTTGAGCCTTTTAAGGTCATGTTCAAGTTTTGTCTATACCTGACCATGATATTATCCCTCAAGTCAAGTTCGTGTTCAAGTTGGGAAATATTACTTCAAGAAAATTTCATGGTCAAGCTCAAATCAATAAAATTGACAAGTGTAACCAAATTAAAATTCCGTTTTTTTTTAAATTACGCCTTCTAGACTGCAATAGAAAGGAATGAAAATTTGCAAGGAATTTAGAAAATGACTTTACCGGATTTGCTATGTTACCATTCCGCTCTCTGGTGTGGTCATATGCGTCGTCCTTACAAGGTACCCTAGTTGAATCTTCTGGACGAATTTTCATATAGCTCAAAGGTGCTTACACATTCTGAGGTACAATTTTTTCGTTAGAATTGTGTACATGAATAAATTAAAAAGGATTTTCAAACCTTTAAGCTTGCAAGCAAGGGATGGAGGTTTTTCCTCGAACCTTCGTTCCATACTACTAAGCTCTGCTTATATATATATTATATGCGCGGACGAGTGAGTGTGTTAGACTTTTATTTCATCTTTGTCTTGCAAATTCACACATGCAATTCGCCTTGCAGAAGAAATCTCCTTTTAGAGAAGGTAGAGAAAACAGAGCTGGAAATTCTTGGAGTGGCTTCAGTACAATTCTGAGCATCCGAACTTTCACACGTGGAAATTTATTTCACGTCTTGCTGTGTCTCGGAATGGTCTCCATTTACACTGGAGAAATTTACGTTACTGCCGTTCACTAGAATAAGTTCTTGTGTGCAAGTAGGAAAGAAATATTGCCTAATGATTTTGACCAAAAATACATGCAGTTTTTCTGCATTAATTCGGCATGAAAAACCAATCCAATTTCTCAGTTATTTTCTCAACATCGATGGTTAGACAACTCCAACATACGTGGCTGAAATTTTGCTTAAGTTCATTTTCCATGTGTATTTTCAATAGTTGTGGTCATGAGGCTTGTGGTTGCGTCATTACACTGAGTTGGAATTAGTGGAAACAAGTGGGTAAAATAGTAATTTTACCACATTTTTAGTATTTGATTGACAATTTTGAAAAAATCGGTCAAACTTTCTTTGTTGGAAGGCAATGATTCGTGATCGAGCAGGAGTTTTAGCTAAATTTTTCATTCAAAATGTGACTTAAAATTTGGTGTCATTTGCTATCAAAGAAAAGTATTGGAAACTGTTTTAAAAATGTTAATATCCACAAAACTTGGGTCCGTTTTAATATTTTTTATATTTGAAAATGTGCAAAACGGTATTCAAATATTTTTCTGATCTCCCGGAATTTTGGGTCTGATTAAAATCTGACTAAAATTGTAGTAAAAGATTTTTTCATTTTATTTTGCATTAAATTGAACAAGTTTTGAAGAAATTTTGGTCGCAATGTTTTGGACGACTTTAGCAAAATTTTACAAAAATCAACTCACAAAGTTTTGATGAACTGACTACGTTTTGTAAAGTTTTTCAACAAATTAAACAAATTTTCAACAAAATTTGGCAAATTTTGAGTCTCATGATATTTTTGTTGCAACCTACCCAAGACTTTTCTGAAATCCGTTTTGCAGAACTGACGTAAATGGTATCAAAACCTCAGAAATTTTTGACCACAACCAAAATACTTGCAAAACTACAAAAAAAATTCTCAAATTTTTAAACAGAAGCAAAAAGTTTGCGAAATGATACCCGTAGACTTGTAAGCGCCATTTTTATGAACGAAGGCGAAGATTACATCCTTGACAGTCCCAAGGTGAAAGCAGCACTCTATTCCCTCGTCTTTTTGTTCTGCGTATTCGGTTAGATTTTCCACTACATTTTCTCCATTCAGGAAGTACAAATTCTGATGAAATTTTCCCAGAAAAATCAATTTAAGTATTCTTTATTAAAATTTTTGAATTATAAATACTCAAGGGCAAATTATTCGAGTAAATAAACCCGAAGGAGCCGATTTTCAAGGGATAATTTGTACGTTCTTTTATTTCCAAGTGAAATTTACACACTGCATTGTAAATCATTTCAACAGATTCTATAATGCAAAAGGTTCTGTAGTGAACTTGAAAATGCCTCGGATCATTACTTTCTCTCCAAATTTAAGGCCTATTGAAAAAATATTTTAAGTGTTTTCTACCAAAATGGGTTCAACAATATTTTAAAGTAATGAAAAATAAATTACCAATGAAATTTGTTTTCATAAATCCAACCAAATGTTTTAGTTAAAGTACACTTTTTGTCAACATTTTCGTGCATTATAATAAATGTTAAAAAAATGTTTCACAGGTAAAAATGTTTAAACCAAAGTAGTATGAGCAAATTTTTTCAAATTATAAATAATCGTTGACAAATAATTTCCCATTATTGTAAAAACTGCTAGGAAAATTTTTTTTTTCAAAGAATTAGAACGAACGGTTAGTCGTGAGAAATTGGAAAATGTATACATTTTTCCAAACAAAAATAATTTAAAATCGATTCTTTCAATCAGAAATAATTTGAAAAACAAATTTTCCAATTACACACAATTTGAACTGAAAATATCTAAATCATAATTAATTTAAACAAAAGATATTTTTGTAGCAAATTAATTTGAACATTAAATTATTTTCGAGGTACAAATAATTAGAAGGAAAATTTTTCCAGTCATAAATAAATTATTTCAAAGGTTTATTCAATCGAAAACTAAAGTAAGCCTTTGTCTCTTTAACAAAATAAAACGAAACTTGCTTCCTGGAAGCTGGAAACCAGTTCAAGCTGTAAACCAGTTCAAGCTTGAAACTAGTTCTAGCTGGAAACCAGTACAAGCTGGAAAACGACCTCGTAATATTTTATTACGACCTCGTAATATTTTATTACGACCTCGTAATATTTTATTACGACCTCGTAATATTTTATTACGACCTCGT
>JAQFXU010006295.1:0-10444 GCA_034693705.1 Spatulosminthurus flaviceps | reverse complement strand
TTTCTTCCTTCCTTACAATAATAATTTCATTTAACTGTGCGGGGCTGCTGCATTTTAGTGTGAATGAGAAAAAATGAGGAAATGAATTTTTCGTTGAAATTGTAGAACCAAATTTTTAAAAGGAATTTAACATGGGAATTTTACAATGTGATGGGTCGGGAGCTCTGGAAATTGTGATTTTCAACAATTTTTCTAGAAAATGTTTGACCTTCCTATAAAAAGGTTGTCATTGCCATAAATCGATATAAATGTGTTCCTTTGGCTTGTATGTAATGGCTATAGTAATTTGGCAATTGTTAGAGAAGGTGGAAACAGGTTTTTTGATTAGGAGAGCGCAGAGTAGGCTTCTTTGTAATAATGAATGTCGAGCAAGTTTTATAGTAGTGTTTCATGCAATAAAACAAGGTTTTTTGACGTTGGGGTGACTTGAGATTTTTTGTCTTAACAATGGCTTATTTCCTTGTGGTTGGATTATGTCCGGCCAGAAAACACGATTTTGGTGGTTTTGAGGTTGGATTACTCACAATGCACCGGTTTTGGTTGCTGTTGCAGTTTTTTGCTCATAATGCAGCGGTTCAAGTTGTTCACCTTCGGGCAATATTTTTAAGGTATGCTTGCATCAACGTGTACTCAGTTCAGGCTATACATATTCAGCATTAGGTGGGTTGCATAAAAATATTATACTGATGACTTGTTAGTAAGGGTAGCTTAATTATTGGAGTAGATTATTTGTTTGCCTATACAAATATCATTGGGTTCATGGAATCCTTATATAATCTTGTTTATTTTTAGGTTATTGTGACGAGCTTGTAATGCAGTTAAAATGTTGTTATGGGTTTGTTTATTTTCCAGATCTATGTATTTATGTACAGATCCAAATGTAAACAGTGCTATAACATTTTTGCATACAAAAAACCTTTTTGCATACTAAGCACTATAGTGCTTAGTTTTGTTAAAGTACATTAGCGTTTCTGAGACCCAAGCTAAATCAAAACTGGTAATTCGTTTTGTAGAGTACGCTGCGAGTATATTAAATTAGTGTAACAAGTGCACAACCTCAAGTGTAACACTCAAAAATTCATGAATAGGTTATGGCTAGTCTTTTCTAATGCCTTCTCCAGATTTAAGCATAAGAAATTTATAGATAAGAAACTTTGGCCAACAATTCGGCTACTTTGACCAAAAGTAGGCCAATTAGGCCAAAATCAGACCACTTGGGGGAACATTAGTACACTATTTTTATCAAAATAAGCTAATTTGTCAGAAATAAGTCACTACAGCCCAACTTAGAACACTATTGGTATTTGTTTATTAAAGGTCCTCTAGGCTTTCGCCCATGACCCAAAAAATTAGAACACTATGACCTAATACAGGGATCTTTTATCTAAATTAGGCCACTTTGGCCAAACTCAAAGCAGTTTGGTCAGAATGAGTCAGGTTAGTGAAAGAAACCACTTCACCAATAACCAGCAGGCCACCTTTGCCGAAACGAAACCAGTTCGGCCAAAAATAGGCCATGTCCACCAGAAAAAGGTAATTTTACCAAGGTTAGACTACTTTGGCCAAACCTAGAAAACTTTGTTCTAGATTAGGCTAGTATAACCAGAACGACCCAATATCGGCAAAATTAGCCCCCTTGGCCAAAAACTAGACCACTTTGGCCAAGCCCAGGCTACTTTTTCCAACATCAGACGAAGTAAACCTTGAATAGCCCAGTATACTCAAAATAACTCCTTCTTACAAAACCCAGGCGCAGGAATATTTACCCAAAATTAGACCACTTTATGGCCAAAATTTAAAAAACGGCCATAATGAAAGACACGCATTGGTTCAGTAAACTCTGGCTCATTTTGGCCAACCTAGCCAAAATGGACCAAATTGGCCCAAATTAAACCACTTTGAGGGATATTAAATCATTGTAGTTTCTCATTCGAGCTTCACACCTGCGGCGAAGTTGCACTTTCAGTTCTACAAAGTTCACTTCTCACAAGTCCATGAAAAAGGGCTTTCAAGTAATATTGTACAATCCCCAAAATTAATCCAGTGTTACACTTAGAGACCGTCCATTGTCAGTTGAATTAACTTACAAGCAAGTTTATATCTGTATACTGACGTTTACTTTGAACAAATTGCACCAAATGCATTCCGAGCACTAAAAGACCGCCATTTTTAAATTTTTCTACTTCAAAATGTACAAGTAAAAATTGAAGGTTGGTCAAAAATCTCCCAAAGAAGCATACAAAACCAGTGAAAATCCTCTTTCATTTCTTACCAATTTATTATTATTATTCACATGACCAAAAAATAAGGAATCAACAAATATTTTTTTAAACATTTCAATTCCTCCAATAATTATTCTTCGAAAGATTTAGCTTGAGACGTAAAATTAAAAAAGACTTGCTCTAAACTCGTCTGCCCCACAGAATACGCCTCCAAATGAAATTCTTCCTTGGCTTTTTCCATCACAGCAAATAAATTAGCCCATTTGGCATTCGCACTAGGAACATAATACTGAACAAATCCCGGATGAGAATCTTTGAGCTCGGAGTGAGGGAAATGACTTTTGATGAATTCCTTTAATCCTTGCAATTCCAATTCCCAACGTTGCTCCTTACTATTTTCATGGGTAATATTTGTGGTAGAAGTGGCGTAGCTTAGCTGTGCCACAATACTGTAGCCCTCGCCAAATTTATTTTTCAAATGTTGGGGTGACCCGAGACACTGGAACCTCCCATCCACCATAATGGCTAAGCGGGAACAAAGAGCTTCGCACTCTTCCATGCTGTGGGACGTGATAATAACGGAAGTGCCTGTTTCCTTTAGGCGGTTTATAGCCCTCCAAACATGGCGTCGGGCCACGGGGTCCAATCCCGTTGTGGGCTCGTCCAAAAATATTACCGAGGGATTCCCTAACATTGCAACTGCTGTGGAGAGCTTACGTTTATTCCCGCCACTGTAATAAATACAGAAATTTTTTTAGAATTTTTGTGCCAAAATTTGGGGCAAAAGTATTTTTCGCGTCAAATTTTTTTCTAAAAATTTTGTTCCTGTATAGGAGCGAGCGGAAAGGAATTTTTTACCTGTAGGCAGAAACTTTTTTATCCATGTGTTTCGTAAAGAGAAGTGTTTGAGCTAAATTTTTGGCAATTTTGGGGATGTGATTCTCTTGTATTCCTTTGAGAGTTGCAAATAAATGGATAGTTTCTCTTCCCGTGAGCTGCTCTATAAGGGCATCAAATTGAGGGCAGTAGCCCAGCTTTTTATGAACTTGAGACAAATTTGTCTTGACGCTGTTTTTGCAGAGGAAAATATCACCGCTGGTGATGGGAATTTGTCCCGTGATCATTTGAAATGTGGTGGTTTTTCCCGCCCCATTTACTCCGAGGAGGCCAAATATTTCCCCTTTTGGAACTCCCAAGCTCAAATCCTTTACTGCGGTTATTTTTGTGTTGTAGGATTTTCGCAAATTTCTGAAGTGACATTTTTTTTTAAATTTAATAAAGTATAAATGAAAGAAAAATAGTAAATTTTGAAGGTTTTGTACTGGGAAATTTGTAAGGTCGTTTTATAGTGGAAATTTTCTCACCTTAAAATTAAATTGTCCGTCTTGAAAATGCTTGTCAAACTTTGGGAGGAAATTCGTTCGGACTCTCTGACCACGTCCTCGTCGTAGGGACCTGGGAAAATAATTTGGGGAAAAATTTAGAATAAAATAATTTGGTACAAATATAGTAGTGTTGCAAAAATTATTGGACAGAAATTTTGTTGCAAAGATATTTGGTATAGCAATTTTGCAACTTTTGCTGTAAAAAAATGAAAAATTAGTGCTAAAAATATTGGGATTAAAGTTTTCCAAAACTAATTTGCAATAAAATGTTGGTAAAAGTTTTGTTGCAGAATTTTGGAAAATATGTGGCAGAAAATTTTGGCCTGAATTATTATTGAGAAATGTGGGATCTAAATTTTCGGTAAGAGGTTTTGGTAAGGAAATACTGCAAAAAATTGCACTTAAACTTTCGGGTTATTTTATGATAAAAATTTAGGTAGTTTTATTATCAACAATTATTTACCCTCGTCTTCCAACGGCACAGGTGAAACATCAGATTTTGTAATTCGACGGCAAAAGGTTACAAATTTTGTGCCAAGTTTATTTTCAACCATGAACATCCCAAGGAAAAAAACTATTCCGAAAACGAATAATGAGCTGAGGTTCTTGCCAAGACCAGCTTCTTGCCAGGAGTAGAAATTTTCTTGATCTTACCAAAAAAAAGAACTTATAAGCTCATGTTTATAATAAATTATTATAATTATTATTATTCTTATTAACTTAAAAATGGTTGGAAAAAATAGCGGGACTTTCACTTACATTTCCTGCAGCAAATGAAATTCTGGTTGATTGAACACAAGGAATTTAGGTCAAAAGGTTGGCACAAGTCTTTCAAATCGTTGTGAATACTAATTTGAAGGATTCCCATTCCAAGAGCATAATTCGGGAAAAAGATGAAAATGTTGTGGAGCGTTACGGATAAATCCACCAGGCCAAGCTCCGGGTTTTCCAATGCTATTACTGTTACCATTGCCGCAATACCTTCAGAAATCAAAATACCGAAAATTTTAAGAACTCCTACATTATTGTCCGTAAAACTAGAGACAACTCGAACGAAATTTTGTTTCCAAGGAAAACCTTTTCCACACTCAATTTGCTTACACACAAATCAACTGGAATTTGGTCAATTTGATGAAATTTAGGTCAACTGAATTTTGGACAATATGGAAAAATTAGGTCAATGGCACAAAACAGAAGTCAACTTCGTGCAGGCGGCCTAATTTGGCCAAAATTTTGGTCACACACTTTTCACTTCATTTTGTCAAAATTTTGCTCACACGTTTTACTTCATATTGCCAAAATTTTGGTCACAGACATTTTATTTCATTTTGTCAAAATTTTGATATCACAAGTTTTACTTCAGTTTGACAAAATTTTAATAGCTTCATTTGTCCAAAATTTTGATGAAATGCATTTGGATCTATTTGGTCAAAATCGTGGCCAAGCACCTTTAAGCAAATTTGACAAAACTTGTGGCCGCAAAGGTTGTGCCAAAATTTTGGTCAAAATAATTTTGTCCCAGTTTGCCCCTATTTTGATATAAAATGTAACAATTTTAGATTTGAATGTATTTACCTGATCCAGCATTGACCAACGTCATCCTGGCAAATCCACTGGCGGGAATTGTAAAAACAAAGGAAAACAATCCCATCATTGCTATCATGCACCAACCATGTGCCAAACAAAGGATTAAAAACCATAGCATCACTTCCGGGTCATGGTACTGCTTAATATTGAGGAGAATCATTGTTAACAGAACTAGGGCACAAGGGACCATGTAATTGACAATGTCAATGAGAAAACTCGCAGCCCAGTAAATCGGAGCTTTGACCCCCGCCACAAATTGTAAATGCTTCGCCCCAATCATTCGCTCATAAATAGGGAAAATGCAAAAGGCGGCGCCCATGAGCCCCAAAATAATTTCAATGACCCAGCCCGCTAAAAATCCAAGGGTAAAAATATTCCCGGCCTGTTTAATCATATCCACGTCATTGTAGTCGAAGGGATGATTCACAAGGGAAATTTCCTTGGAAATTCCGTAAGATTCAAGGAGTCCGTTGGAAAGGTAGTTGAGGGCCAAGGGAGGGTTGTGGAAGGGTTGGTTGTTGAAAAAGGCACTCAAAATTTTCCTCCCCGTCACTTTGTGGTTGGATTGTTCCAGGCCGATCATGAATTTGGAATTTGCATATCGAAGATTGTCATTGGCTTGGGTTAGATAAATATTCGTGAGGGAGTCGTTGTGGAAATTTTGGGTTTGAAATTTTTTGGAAAGGAATCTTCTGTAACCTTCGCATTCCCTGCTACTGTTGGCGCAGCTTGTTAGCGTGATGGTACGGCCGAATTTTTCGTAGTGCTATAAAGTTACAATAAAACCATTTAATCAGCACAAGGCTTGAGAATAAATGGGTGCAATTATTTAAAATATGGTCACTATAATAATATTCATTTCATTGTCCACATTGATCTGCGTGCTGGTCAATTTGGTCTCAACCTTAGCGATCATGGTCGTAAAAATTTTTGCCCGCAAGTTTCCAAATTTGGAACACAATGGTGCTAAACTTGGTCACAAAGCTAACATTTTCTGTCAAAACGGTCAGAATTTTGGCCACAACTGTAAAATTGGTAAATTGATGATAATTATTATGGTCACAATGGTGAAGTCTTAGGTCAGGTGTTATGGTCATAACTGTGGTCCCAATGGTTGTAGTTTTGGCCACCATGTTCATGATTTTAGTCACTGTGATCATAATTTTGGTCATAGTGTTCATATTTGTGGGCACAACGGTAATTATTTAGCCACTTTGTTCATACTGTTTGGTCGCAATGGTCATAAGTTTGGGTCATAATATTCATAAAAGTGGTCACAATGATCGCAATTTTTGGTGAAAGTGGTCATAATGTTGGGTCATAATGTTCACAATTTTGATCACAAATTATTGTGATATTTTTTGGTCACAATGGTCACATTTTTTGGTCACAACGGTCATAACTTTGGTCACAAGGTCATAATTATTTTCAGTCACATTGTTCCTAATTTTGGTCAAAAGGTCATAATTTTTGGTCACATTGGTCACAATTTTAGGTCACATTGACCATAATTTTTTGTCACAATGTTCATAATTTGGTCACACTCGCCTAAATTTAGTCACATGGGTCAACATTCCTTGTCGTTTGTGCGATTAACTCAGTTTGGATCTGTTTTTGGTCAAAAGTCTGTCAAAATTGGGGTTTACAACTATTTTATATCGGCCGTATTCCTTAATTAAATATTTTTCTGGACGCTGAGCCGGTCATCAAATCAAATGAGAATTTTCCCCTATACCTCCAGAGATATGCGAAGCGGCGCTGGAGTGGAAAGACCGGGCAAAGACTTGAAACAAATCATACAGAGGAAAATAGAAATGACTGGAATGGCAATTTGAAGAGCCGCCAATCCCCGATTTCTCAAAATGTACAAAGCCTTTTTCGCCACGATTGCCTTAAATTGGTGCACATAAATTTGGAGACCCACGTTCCGAGGTCCATCCCTCGCAAAGCCATTGGACAGCATCGGTGTGGATGGACTGTCCGCGTCTTTCTCCTCCGAATTCCTCTTTAAACAAACGAGCTCAATATCTTGAGGAATTGCAGAATCTGCAGAAGTTGATTGGTTTTGCTCTTTTTCCCCCACTCTATAAATAAAAAGTTCACGTGTTATTTATGATAAACTCCAAAAAAGCTTAAGTATTTTTGAATCATTTTCACACCTCATGAAGACTTCTTCCATTGTTGTATTTCCCACACCAAAGCTTAAAATGCCTAGGTCATCCCTCTGCTCCTCGAGATCTTCAAATAGGGCGGGAAATTTTGAGGTTTGGTCATCCGGTAGGAAATAGCTTAGCTCTGAACCCACATCACCTTTGAAGCGAACTGAGGGAATTTTGTCCTGTAAATATTTTAGTAGATTTCGGGGTTGGCAATTTGCTCCTTTCACGATAATGAGCTCGTGATCTCCTCCGAATTTTTTCTTGAGGAAGAGGGAACGTCCACAGCATTTGAGGCCACCTTCGGCCATAATGGCAATTCTGTCACCGAGTAAATCTGCTTCTTCCATGAAATGTGTGGAAAGAATTACGGTCCGTCCTTGTTTTTCGCTTTGAATTAAATCCCAAGTGGAGCGTCGGGTACGGGGATCCATGCCGGAGGAGGGTTCGTCCAAAAGTACTGCCTTCAGATCAAGTAGGAAAAATAATATTAGCCCTTGGGAAATGATTTCTAAATTTGGGAATTTTTTTCTAAAATTTGGTCACGTCGGTTGAACTTTAACCTCAAGGTTGAAAGTTTAGTCGCATCGGTCAAAGTTTGGTCAAAGTGTTCAAATTTGACAAACAGTTGGTCAATTCTGACAAAATTTGGTTCACACGCATTGGCCGAAAATTTGTCCACCAAACTTTGTGGTCCAATCTGACAAAATTTGGTCACAAAGGCTGATCCTAGGCGGGCCAAATCGGGCCAAAGGAGAGGATTGGGTCACGTGGGCTAAACTTGGGGTCAAATCGGGCCAAAGGAGAGGATTAGGTCACATGGGCTAAACTTGGGGTCAAATCGGGCCAAAGGAGAGGATTAGGTCACATGGGCTAATCTTAGGGTCAAATCGGGCCAAAGGAGAGGATAAGGTCATATGGGCTAAACTTGGGGTCAAATCGGGCCAAAGGAGAGGATTAGGTCACATGGGCTAATCTTAGGGTCAAATCGGGCCAAAGGAGAGGATAAGGTCACATGGGCTTAACTTGGGACCATATTTGCCAAACTTTTGGTAACAGTGTCCCAAATTTTGGTCAAGGCGTACAAAATGGGTCAAATCAGAAAAAATTTTGAATCCTGAACCCTATGACCGGAAATTTTGTCACAGCGTTCAGACTTGTACGTTTCGATGGAACATTGCATTTGCTAAAATTTTGGTCATATAGATCGTAATAATTTTGCTTTTAAATACAGTTATCATAATTTAGACGACCAAGTTTTCGAGTGCAATTAGAAATTAAATGTCAATGTAAAGTTTTGCTGTTTTTGTTAAAGTGAATGGATTTTTTGTCGGTACCTTAGATCCAGCACAAAATGCGATGCCAATAGATAACTTGCGCTTCATGCCACCACTCAGAGTTTTAGCTTGTGCAAGCCTTTTAGACTCAAATCCAAGGATCTTAACCATCCGGTCCACTTCCTTATCCGCTTGGGTGGGAGAGTAGCCTTTTAGCTGCAATTTTAAAAATAATTATTTTATTTTTAATGTTGATAATTTTCATATCTGTATGTGTATAGATAATGCTTGTTTGTAAATGAATAAATGAACTTGAGCTGATATGAGACCTTTACATTTGGAACTTACCAGTGAAAAGAATTGAATGTGTTCTTCCACCGTCAAATCATCGAAGAGAACATTGTACTGAGGACAAATCCCCAAGCTTTCTCTTGCTGCAGTCATGTCCTTGCAAATGTCAAATCCATTCACAACGGCAGTTCCAGAAGTTGGTATAACAAGACCTAATTATTTTTATTAATATTTTAACTCAAGTTTCAAAAATTTAAATATTTCAGTCAGGATTTGGGTCAACGATTTGGTCAAGTCATCAAGATCTTGGTAACACGGTTCATATTATAAAGTTTTCCTCAATATTCTGGTCATGTCGGTCATTATTTTGGGTACAAGGTATCAAATTGTGGCCAATGTTTTGGTCATAGCGGTCATGATTTTGGTAACACGGTACACTAATGTGGTCAGTGTTCTGATCACATCCGCTAAAACTTTGGCCATGTGCCGAATAGTTGAGGTCAATATTTTGGTTATGTCGGTCATTATTTCGGTAACAACGTGAAAAATTACGGTCAATGTTTTGGTCATGGGGTTTTGATTTTGGTAACATGGTACACACTTTTGGTCTCTATTTTGATCACACATACCTGTCAAAATTTTGGTCAAATGGTGATTAGTTTTAGCTAATATTTCGGTCATGCTGGTCATGATTTTGGTAACAGGGTACTTTTTTAGTTGTGGACAATATCTTGGTAATGTCGGTCATTATTTTGGTAGCATGGTACATATTTAGTTGTGACCAACATTTTGGTCATGTCGGTCATGATTCTGGTAACACGGTCACTGTTGTGGTCAGTATTTGGGTCAATTTGTCTTAAACTCTCACCCGTTAGCATAGACATGGTAGTAGTTTTTCCCGCCCCATTATGCCCCAAAAGTGCAGTCACTTGATTCTCGTAAAAGGCCAACTCTAATTTCTTCACAGCTACATTCTTGCCAAAAACTTTGGTGAGGCCTCTGATCTCAATCCCCGCCCTCAAATGAGTTGGATCTTTTTCAAAAAACTCTTTCTTCCCACTCCCACCGTTTTCAACCGCAATAAGCAATTCTTCCCGTTTTCCATCGGTCCAGTACCATTTCTTAAATAAAAAAAATTAATTGAAAATATGGACCTTACCCCATATTTTGAAGTCCATATGCTAATTATTGAAAAAAACTCTCACTGTGAAGGGGAAATACCAAGGCAGAGGCACCCCATACTTTCCAGGCCACACTAACTCAATGTAGAAGGCAGCAACCATGCAAACTCCGCCATTGACCAACATCATAACAATGCTATCAAATACACAGAACGAGTCATCCGGGGAAACCCCATCGAAAATATTACTCCACTGAATTCCTCCTCCAGTTCCTTCAAACATGGCGAAAATATAGCAGGCGTAACTAATTGGGATATTTCCGAGGCCAAAGCATGACAAAATCTTTGTTAGCCGACTCAGAACGTTTATCCTTGGAAAATAAAATGCGTATGGGATGTAGTTTAT
>JAQFXU010006294.1:0-10446 GCA_034693705.1 Spatulosminthurus flaviceps | reverse complement strand
CCAGAAATTGGTGACCCCATCGGGCATCCATCGTTCTGCGAGTAGATATCATCACAATATTGGAAATATGTGTTTTTTAGGCATATGTCAGGAAGTGAAATAACGTCTGGGATTAGAAGATGTTCATATAGTTCATTCTTCCAGGAATTGTCTTCATGTAATCTTTCCTCAACTGATGCAATTGTTTCGTTTAATGGTAAGCTTGTGTAGAGGCTTTTCACATCCAAAGAAACGATCAAATAGTTTTGGGGAACATCCATACCTTTTAATGTTTCCATTAATTCGTATGAATTTTTAACGGAAGAAGGAGGATTTGCATTGGTTAGTGAAATTAGGTTAATCAACACCGTTGCAAGTTTATAGTGAACGGATCCCCTATAGTCATTTATAGGTCTGAATGGTGTGCCTTGCTTATGCGTCTTCGGTAATCCAAAGAACTTAGGGACTCTTGGATGGTGGTTTATAATTGAATCATGGAGTATTTTGCTCATCCTTTTTGTATTTTTAAGTTCCTTACATTTTTTCTTTAATGTAAGTAAGTGTCCTTGAGTTGGATCTTGTTTTAATTTACTGTAAGGACCTTCATTAATAAGCTGTTTGATTTTATCATGGTAGTCTTTTGCATTCATTACTACCGTTGAGTTCCCTTTGTCCGCTTTTTTTAAGCTTACAACTAAGAATGAACTTAACTATGAAACTAAGTTTTTTACTTCCAATAAACAATTTTAGCTAAAAATCATCATTATATTTAGGGCATACCTAAAGAATTCCTGATTATGAAATAAATTAGCAACTTCAAGCTAAAGAACATTCTACTCATTGAAAAATCCAAACTAAATATATGGGAAACTCAAGTCATAAGACATGGCCAGAGTTCATATCATAAAAATCCTCAGAAAAATTTGTTTAAAAAATAAATTGTTATAAAAATGCAATAGCTTTTATTTTGACAAAAATTTCATTTGGAATACGAAACCATGTAATCACACCATTATTTTTCTGTACTATTTAAATTGTTAGGGTTTGAGACCATTCACTGAATTTTCTACTTGCTTACGCTTTTTGGAAACGTTTGCCAGGTTTTATTTTTATAAATTGAAAAATTTGAAAGAGCCATGTTAAAGGTGATGTAGAAAAAAGGGATATTTTCATTTATTTTTATGAATAAGAAACTATTATTTCTGCCCGGATTTTATAACAACCTCAATGAGAGCAAATGAGTGTGATTAAATAGAAACTTTTCCCCTAATTCGACCAAATTTGAACGTATAAAATGATAAAAGCGCATCAATCAATTTTTTCAGGCAATTATGGCCCAATAATTTATCCAAAGGTTTAGTTAGGTGAAATTTCCTACATTTTGTTTCTTTTTTCCCTCCTTAGCTTAGAGTTTGTGTTATAAGTTTATTCGATGTTGGATTCCATTACCACTCATCCTTTTGATCCTTTGTCATGTTTGGACGCCACTCAATTATTTTACTATGAACAGTTTCAGCTAAATTGTAGGTAAACCTCAGCAACGCATAAAACTAGGGTTACTCGTTTGCTACATCAAAAGATGATAAGCATGAGTGTGAACGTTAGGATTTAGTCCTATTTTGCTTTGTAAGACATTTTTCTTCATCAAGAATGCTCAAAGTTTTCATATACCATGAGGATAAAATTATATGGAATGCATGAAAAATTAAAATTTGAGTCAAAATAAATGGAACGTTTTCAACAAAATTCTTCATTTTATTGTGGAATAATGCGTGTGTACATGAATATCGAGGGATTAGCTGGCTGAGTATTCCAGTGAAAGCCTAATCAATCGGGTAAAAAACTGATTCCTAATTAATATAATTATTGAACACATCTCTCCCAAATTGTGAAACACGCTCAATCGAAGGTCTTAGCAAGTTTGATATTAAATAAATGAATGGCGTCAAAATGGGACTAAATCGTCACTTGAGCATAACAATTCTTTTGTTTAATTTAAAAGTTACAAGCAGGGAAAGGTTTAAGTTGCTATGGATTAGCAGTTGCTCGGTATTAAAAAATACGGGCATGAATATTCATTCAATAATCACTATAAACAATGTTTAGAAATTAATGGGAATGCATACAAAATAATTCCGTCATGGTATTTTTTTAATGCTTCAATCCCACGCCATTTTGATAATTATTGTACTTATTTTTTCGTGTCCCACCACGCAGATCAGTTGGATTCAGTTGTCAGGCCATAATGTTAAAATATTAATTCAATGGTTTTCAGAAACCTTCGGTAAAGATCGGTGTACTTTTGAGGCCTGGGAATGTCATGTACAATCGAGTGGGATTGCACCGTTGTAATCTTTTATTTAAATCTCCAAAATCGGCGCTAAGCCTCAACGCTTTTTTTTAGATGACTTAAATTTAATAATAATTGTTAAAACCCCCGAATATTTAGCTAATCATCAGACCAGAAAATGACATCGGAGATTCCGACAAATAATTCACTTCATTGTTTTGGTTTTAAAAGTAATATTGTTGATTCGAAAGTACAAAATGCAGAATATTTTCATTTACTACAGTAACGAATAATTTTAACGACTAATATAATGCTTGCAAATATTAGAAATACGGTATACTAGGGGTGGGTTGTTTGAAAATGACCAGATTCCGGAGAATGACTCCCTAACCAATTACGAGTTCAATGAGATCATTTTTAGGTCGGTGTCAGGTCTCCTTATAAAAAACCCCTCATCCGCGCGTAGGGCTGTAATTTGTTCATGTAGTTATTGTTATAGTTCATGTAAGCCACGAACTGAATATAAGTTAATGTTAAAGAATATTGTTCTTTGTTATATGTAGTTCTTTGAATTTTGTTATTGTTATTGTTATTGTTCAACAAGTGCTTCACCCAAACAGATGCACACCTTTGGTACCGAATGATAAGGGCTTTATTTGTATTCATAGTGTCAATGCCTTATTGCTTTTTAGCTGAGCAATTGTTGCGCGTATCGATGGAATCGCACGAGTAAAACAAATGTCTACTTGAATAAATGTATTGTAAACAAGAGAGCGAGGAGCAGAGACGAGCTCCTTTACTATACGAAGAGTGTCTTAAATGCCTGAATAGTTATCATCATTGCCATTTGTCAAGGATAACCCCTAACCAAGTAAGTTTGAATTTCGAACTCTGAAGAAAAATCCGTAGTTAGGAATATTAAGGTACGAGGATTATATTCCACGAAAATTAAATTAAATTGTGCATTAAAATTTTTAGGCTATTTCTGGGGACAAAAGGAAACAAACCTGCAGTAAGCAAAGCAACTCATTTCGATGAAGTTGAAGTAAAATTGAATCCAAATTAAGAGAGTGTAAAATTATTCATAATCAGTTACATGTACATAGTAACGAATGTATTAAGTTTGGGTCCAATACTTGATCTATTTAATTCAGCAATCATTCCTATCAAGAATTTTAGTCTGGTTACTGTCGCTGCAAAGTTGTAGATAAAAATTTAACAGTTGAATGTATTGATAGTATTTTTTCTCTTGGAATCACATTTACATGATGTACAAAAGCGTGGGATGGAGCAAGAAATATGAAACTTAATATTTTCTCAACGCATCGGGTGAAATCCTAATTATGTAGTATTAAAATGTTTTCAAAGTATTTCTTTACAACATGACCTGTAGGCACAGTGTCAATAAGTTCTGCGTATCATAAATTCAATTTTATCCATGTGTATAATTCTTAGTCTTTCTCCCGTAGAGCTAAACTGCCGTGATGACAATCATATACATATAGATACGTAGTATTATTAAAGTAGAAGAGTAGCATTGAACGCTCTTATTGGTTCTTCACTCTCCACTCTTCTCCTCAGCTGCCATAGCAATTCTTTAAGTATTTTACAATGAAATGTGCTTGACATATGAGTGGTATGCACACGTGCTTGTAATTACCTCCCCTACAACAGTCGCTGCTACCAATTTCTACAGATCAGCTACAAAGCTGGTGGAAAAATTTAACAATGAGCCATCATGAAGGATGAAGTATGAAAAAATGATGTATAGTTACAATTTAAATAGACATTTACATGTAACATCCCTTGAATTATTAACTATATCATGGAACATGTTCCACACTTCATGTGTGGGAATCTAAAGAATGCACATTTGAAAATGATATCAGAAAATGATAAGATGCTCCAATCCAGTTTGCAATATAGATATTTTCGCAAGCAATAGGCATACCATTCATTTGAGTCCTGCAAGTATGCCCTCCATATAATCTATACACGAATGATAAAAATGTGTGTGGCAAAAACACGTGCTTGATGGGAACTTCCATGTTTATCATCCGTATTCAAATACTCATACCTCATACTCATACCGGTTCAAATACCTTCATTTACAAGGCTGAATAAATTTGTTGTCCACGTGTGTATGCAATAATTTTTGCTATAATCGGTGTTGTTGTTGGTGAACACGTGGAAATCCCGACGGCTTAGCTCTCGTAAATTCCCCAAAGCGTTTCCATGCTGCACTCCAATACTTGATTTATTTCATTAAACAATCATCATAATTAAGCATTCTAGTTGGTTAACTGTTTTTAACCTTTAACGCCTTCTTTTAATGTGCCTCTTTAAATAATTTTATTTGAATTTTAGTATGACGTCTAATTCTTATTTCATTATTATGATTTGCACATCAGTATTTATTTTAGGGAGCTAATAACATATCCTATTTTCTTGGTGGATGAGTTTCAGTTTAACATAAGTAGTTAATATTAAAGGTTCAACAAATATCCAAATTTTAATCGTATTGCAAATTTTAAACACTCGAGATTAATATAATGTATTGTAACTTAGAGCAAGCCCACCCAATGTTAAGAAATTTGCTTTGGCTGTATACGCAGAAGTGGGAATGTTTTTGATTCTTGTCTGACAAACTAAAGAATTGTACTAAAGGGTTTTAACAAATCTCATACAATTCATAACTCTCTAATACTGTTTCATTATTACCTAGGTCCCCAAACTAAAAAATGTCACTACGTGGGAAAAGACTCCCAAACTTTTCAGGTTTAGGATTCCCCCCCCCCCCAGCGAAATTGCATCATCCACCCGTGCATGTTTTTTCAGAAACTTCAAAGTGTAGAACATAGCGTCGATGGAATTTACATTATCAGGACCATTGAACTTGACCCGGGTCAAAGAATCCAAGCTGCCTGGACTCTAGGAATTTCTAGGGCCAAATGCCATCGCAGATACTACGCTAAATATCCTTTCCGCCTCGGCTGAACTAAATGATGTAGAAAGTACAAATTTGGCGATTTTTTTGGCCTGACCCTGTCATTGAATATCTTTTTGTTCAAAAGCCAAAGGCCAAAAAAAGGGTCTTCGTATTGGATGTCTATGAAAAAGTGATGTGACACAATGGTCGCAACCACTTGTGGCCATTCCGTTTTGAAAGTCTCGCAGTCATTTTCGCTTAAAAAGTAAAATTTGCAAACTCTACACATTAATTAAGGTTTGCCAGGTAGACGTGTAGTATAATCTATAAACTCATTATAGCACAACGATAAGTCACTACAAACAGCGTTGCAATGAAACTTGAAATATTTAGGGTTGAATAAATTAAAGGACTGTAAAACGTTCATTGGAAAATATCTTTGCAGCTCTGCAATAAGGGAGTCGTACAGCTGATTTCTTTCCTCACTTAGAAGTATTGAGTCCTCATCAGTACGTTTTAGTTGCTGGCCATTCCTCAGAATGACTTGACAGCTGTCATACTAAGTGAACATTTTCCAATTTCGCAAACATTGGGACATGAACACTTATGTGTGGTGCCTATTAGAAAATTCATCAGCTTTTCTTGAAACCCTTCTGATATCGTTTTGACAATTTCTACGGCCCCCTTTTCAGAAAAGTGGTGAAATCCTATATTAACGCCTAAAGTATTCAGGGTGGCCATAAAAAATGGGTGCTTCCGAAAAGACACTCCGGCTTTTACTTCTGCGTATACAAACTGAATCATCCTCATAGTTGGTTTCAAGAGTTCGAAA
Organism: Spatulosminthurus flaviceps; assembly: GCA_034693705.1. Taxonomy (NCBI): domain Eukaryota; kingdom Metazoa; phylum Arthropoda; class Collembola; order Symphypleona; family Sminthuridae; genus Spatulosminthurus; species Spatulosminthurus flaviceps. Next base: position 4,416 of record JAQFXU010006294.1, on the reverse strand, counting down.
CCTTTTAGTTTCTTACCTCCAAAAACAGCTATTCGTGATTCCAAGTTAGTGGCGTAATGGGTTTTGGTACCGTACTGATAAGCTCGAATGTGTATTTCACTGTTTACATGATCTTCCAGTGCTCTACTATTAGAAGAAGGTGAATTCGAATGGAAACCTTTATCCTGCATGATATAAGTCTTATGCTTAAAATCAGGTCGGAACCCGTGATAGAAGAAATGCTTACAATAATAACACGAAAAATGACAAATTCCTTGCTTAATTTCCACGGTGGTAGAACAGTAGGAACGGGGGACACAGATGTGTCTTCATTTACAGTTGCTGATGGGAAACAAGGAGAAAGAGGCAAAATAAGAAACATTCGTAACACATTTTCATAAATTGGGTTTTTTATAGCTTTGTAGAGATTAAGCGGAACATTTTAAAAATCGGCGTGACAACCTGCCACTGTATTTGCTAAATGACGGGTAATTTTGTGGTGACAAAAAGTCAATTGCTCTCTCCAAATTAAAATGTAAGCCTGAGCAGTCCTTTGGTAGTCCTGGAGATGGAGAACCGGGTTTGAACTGACTTGCTCTAAATGCAGTGGGACTTGTTGAACATCGATTCAAACTATACTCCGTTGAATCTTCATTTACCTCAATGTCTCTTATAATTGTTCTGTCAATGAATTCAATATTTTAAGGATACATACTTTCAAAAAATTCGCAACTACTAATAAATGCTTTTCCTGCTACCGCTATAAAATCAACAATCAATTTTTTATGAGCAGTTGCTTTCGTTCATTGTTACGTAAAGAGGTTGGCAATATCTGCCCAAGGGGGGTTTAAATAAGTTAATATCAGTGTAACTCGTTCGGTCCGGTTGAAAAAGAAGTGCTATACCTACTGGGGATTTGCTACTATCGGGTAATAGATTTTTACCGTCAGCACTCTTTCTACTGCGCCAAACCTTAGCCGAGTTTAAATCTATGTTTACGTTTTCTACAGTCGACGAGCCAACAACTAAAAATTTTTTAAATGAGTCTACATTAAAGTCTTTGTCACTCAAGTGCAAGGATGTAACAATTTGTAAAGGGTCCGCTTCTATTATTAGTAAAAAAACCCTCCAAAGCATTTCCTCGTGGTCCAACTTTCTTTTTGGGTTGGACCTCTATTTCAACGAATTGGTTTAAGTTGTCGCCGGGGTTGTTTAAATTGATTTTCGAGATTAGTATCGTTGCTAGCCTTTCACAAACCCTCGCTGGAGCCATCCGTTTTGACATGAAATTTAATTTTTTGTTAATTTTGTCTGACTGGCGAAAAAATTATTGCCTTACTAAATATTGATACGCTGTAATGATTAATTAAACGTACCCGGTTGAGCTTGGGTGTTGTGGGTTGGACGAGATTTCAATACAGATTTTTGGAACATTCGTTTGGATCCTGAAATAAATTCCAATATTCTTACATTCCACGCTCATTTTTGATTGAGATTATAATTACGAATCACATTCAAATTATCTCATTTTACCTTAAGTGTTACATGATTAGCCAATATTACTATTCCTCGGTGGTCTCATTTATTTCTACAAAAGCTGTTGTGTACAAAACATTTTTAGAACGTAAAATCAGCGTGCGCCGGCTTACAACTCATGGGGGACACATAAATGTAGGGGTGTCGAAACCATTTTTTAACTCGGGGTACAATTTTTGCTGTTTTAAAATCAATCTGTATTGTTTAACTTAAGCCGTTAAGGTTTAGGCAATAATAATATAATTATGCTTCATTTTCCCTAACATGATATTTGTTCTATAAATAATTAATAATTCTTTTTGTAAATCCGTTGCATATTCTAATTTTGTCTTCAGAACTGTTATGGCTGTAAACTTATTGTAATTATTCGTGAAAATACATAAAACGGTCTAAAAAGTATAATTTTGTTCGACAGTGTTCTCAATTCAGCCATCAGCATGGGAAGTGCACTGTTAATCAGTTGGCTTTACTAATTTTCTGTAGAAATCTACATACAGCATAAGCATAGAGACTTTTACAATTCCCTTATGCATCAATTTAAAGAAAATCTGGACATTCATTTCGTAGAAAATGGCTCGTAAAAGTTACAGTTTACAAACTTGCCACGAACAACATTAGATCCGTTTTTGAGGAAACTATGGACAATGGTTTGATACTCCTTTCAATGTTTTACTACAAAAATCATCCTGTCAATTTTTCTCACTTGATTAATTTCGGGTCATGAGAGGAGGTCTACAATCTTCATTATAAAAAAGCTCCTTTATATGCAATTTAGTTAAAAATTATCAACCTATTATGGGTCAATCACTAAATAGCCTACAGATTATAGCATGAAAGTAGAAGAACATTACTATGACGCATTTATATTACACAACCTAGGCCTAGATATTTTAGTGTAACGGCTTATCAGCTGAAAAATCGTTCTTCCCATTCAAACGGTCGTTGCATGGAAAATCACTGCATGATAAACCGTTTTTTTTGACCTCGCTTAGCATCAATTGACGTATAAACATACAAGGTTCGACAAATTTTAAACTGCATACATTTCTGATTAAAATAGCTTGAATAAAAACTATTTGCACTACTCAAGTTTCCAACGGCTCTTGCAATGTAAGAAGACGGACCATAAATTGACAGTAATTTTGATAGTAAGCGAAGCATGCGACATTTATTGGGTTTTATAACTGTAATTATTTTGTTTATATTTGTATGTGAGTGTTTGTAGTTTGTTACTACTTGTTTAGACTCATCCAAGCTAACTTGAGTCCTTCAACTCAAGCTGAAGTTGTTCATGAATTCCAGGGTGATTGCAAGTACTGGAGTGTAATCTCAATTAACTAAAGAGTGGTACTGAACCAGAATATTCAAGTGGATTTGGACGCTGAGATTCGGAGGCTTAGCAACATGAAAGGTTAACAAGGTTACTTGTATTGTGTTTGGCGTTTTAATTGTTTTGGAAATCAAATTATGTGAATTCCTACACGTTCCATGGCAATTGACCATATTGGCAATGACAGCCATCAGTTCGCTTGTTCAGTTGTTGATTGCAAATTTGGATTTTCATTCTGCAAAAATGTTTGCAATTCAGGGATTTTTATGTACAACAACGGTACATTAAGAGCTAAGGATGATAGTGTTGATATGATTTTAGCTGACACAAAGAAATTTGATGAACTGAAAAAAGCGATCTTGTACTTATACATAGGTAATTTGAGAACTCTTACAGTGGTGAAGTCAGTTAATATGAAAGTAGATCATTTCAACTACAAAACGTTAGCTCTCCTAGGAAATAAATTCGGTGTTAATGCGGTGCCCTTTCAATTCTATAATTTTGATCGAAAGTTTGACGAGGAATCATTGGGACCTAACGTTGCAAATCGAACCAAAAACGAAGTAGAAAAGTTTTGGGGAGATTATATTAACTTAAATTGATTCTTATATCAGGACTTCGTAGTTTCTGTCTTACTTCATTGCTGAAAAAAGCAATAGAATAAGTATCCGTACATTTTATGTCCGATGTAACACATAGTTAAGCGAGTAGTAAATAATATAAGTGTGGAAGATAACACATTTTACTTTTAAACTCTTCATGAGTTAAATTTATGTTCTTGGACTTGTTTTCTTATTTGTCCAACAAATAAAATGAAATATGCATGATATATTTTGGCCTAACTTCCTTTGGGGTTCATAAGACTTTTCCCGCTAGCAGCATAAAACTTCCATTAAATAGATTAATTTTGGGTCAATTTTCTTGTACACAAAATTCAATTCTGTAAAGATGACGTCTTGGTACTTGCTTCTTACACTCACTCTTGTTTTAATTTTCTTTAAACGCTTAAATATTTAAATAAGTCAAACTGAAACGTGAATTGTCACTCACTAAAGTTGCAAACTAACCACCAATATAACGCTACTTTTACCTAAATCCAGTTCTCATGAGATTCTCAGTCCAACTATTTACAGAAGTAACCACGCGTCCGCCTATGGCTTGTCGCTAAATCATGCCACTTCGCTATCGCTTCAAATACCGCGAAGATTTAAATATTCGGATTAACGGATTATGAAAATGGCTAATCAGGAATTAATTAATCGGTTTATGAATGGGGATAGATCCTTAAAAACCTACAATCAACATTTCCCCGGCACCGGAATGGAAAATTCGACACACGTAGTTAATGGCAATGAGACTTTGTCCATTACTTGGTTCGTGTACGTATCAATTTTTATCTTAGCACTAGAGGTGTGACCCGCAAGCGGGTTTTTGGTGCAGGTTAGGCCCGAACCCGCCCCGCGCGCGGGTTTGGGCTTCAAAAAAATTTGCAAAGCGGGCTTGGTCCGGGTTTGGGCTTTCGAAAAAAAATTAACTCGGGCTTGGGGCGGGCCACTTATTCGAGTTTTATG
>JAQFXU010006293.1:0-10448 GCA_034693705.1 Spatulosminthurus flaviceps | reverse complement strand
GTAATTAATTCCGTCGGTATGTAAATATATCAATTTATTTTAACTTCCGCCCGTATATGATCGCACCGCCCGTATATCGTCTACCCTCTCCGCCCGTATATGAAAGAACACCCAAACTTTGACCCATTTATTTACTAAAAGATTATGCGGATGGAGATTTTTTTGCGTCTTATAAACAACTTTATTACCTGCTCAGTCTTTGGCATTGCCGTGTATGAGGATGGAAAAACAATTTAATTCTTGTACAGTAGAGCTTCTCAAAGCGCGGTATAGCTTCAATTCGTAGTCGACACGACCTGTCACAGTCACGCCTGGTTCTAGGATCCAAAACAAGGAAATTCGATTTTAAATTTAAAAAAAAATTAATTATTCTTAATTATCACAAAATGAATATATGTATCAATGTTATCGATAAATAATCTACACTACATATCACTTCCACCCACGGAGAAGTCAATGGTGCGTTTAACAATCATACGCTCAAGTATCTACTATACACTATACCGAGGATTCGTTTGGATTGTTCTGATTCTGCCGTTTACCTTAAAAATAATACCAATGTGCGCGTCAAGTTTGTATAAAAGCTTAAGTTAGTTTACTGACAATGAGAGAGGAAGCAAAAATATTATTGACTGGGAAACATTTCATAACGATTTGAAAACGACATGACAATTACTCCAGCGTGAGAGCATTTCCTCTGTGTATATACATAGTCTGCATCTACATATCATAGTGAAAAGCGGACTCATATAGTACAATAACGTTTTTATTATAGGTAGCTACGCAAGCAGATCTTTAAAAGCTTGCAATAAAAGAGCTATGAAGACGGCTGATTTAAAAAAAAATTGTGTGTAGCCAGCTTATTTTCAAAAAAAATTAGTAGGCAGCCAGTCAAAAAAATGCAAGTTTTATGCCCATGTATATATAATAGATGTATAGATTATATATATGGGCATAAAACTTTGGATTTTTTGTAAAACATGAGGACTAATCATATATTACACACACACTATTAAATGTATTCCGTCTGCAGCAACTGCTACAGACGGAAATTTTTTTGACTACCTACTTAATTTTTTTTTAAATCAGCCGTCTACATAGCTCTTATTGCAAGCTTTTAAAGATCTGCTTGCTCAATATATATTTGCACATTTGCAGGCAGAACCCTTCGCTTTAATACCACGGTGCTACATATATATACTATGTTCTCTTTCCATTTTCCGGTGCAAATGATTTCAGCTCTTTACATATGTATTTATGGAAATCGTTATAGTGCATCATAGGATTCTAAATTAAGGAGGATGTCTTTAAGGCATGAGGTATTGCCTTCCGTGGCAAATATTATTTGGTTAAAATTTAATTTCGCGCCCAAAATCCAAGTGCATGCGGTAAAATGGTTGTTCCCGAATATTTTTGTATTTGATGGTATGATACATGTTTTTGGCAAACATTGTTATCCACAGTGGGGCTATATATCAGTTCCTTAAGCATACATACAGACAAATTGAGGGAAAATTTTCTTAAATTTAGCCCTGTTTTAAAAATATAAGCATCCGATCCGAAGAAGTGAAGAAAGACCTTAATGATTTTACCTTTGGAAAGAATCTTCGTGAAGGGTTTCTACGGTTCTTCCAAGATCTAGTAAACGATTTCTCCCCACTTACACCAATTAACACTATGGAGGTAAAATTTTTTGGTCAAGATTGAGTCTACGCTGAGGGTCTAGGACAGCAACTCTTTTCAACCAACTTTTTTAACTAAACAATTTTTAACCAAAAACGATTTTAGCCAAAACTAATTAAACCAAAGCAAGTTTAACCATGAACTTTTTAACCAAAAGTTATTTTAACCAATAATGCACAGTTTGTTCTTGAACCCATTTCGCGGACATCCTGCGTTTGGTAAAAAATTAAGTCGCAAATTAATTTTTTTAACTCAATCATGAGAAGCACCTTGGTAAACTGCATCTTGGGCAAAAAAATTATTTCCTATTGTTACCATGGTAGCTGCAATAACGCCATTTGTCAATTTTTTCAACATTAGTTAAATGGAGAGACAACGTTTACAGGGCTTGCCGCCTGAAAAAGTGCTGCAATGGGGATGTAGGCTAAAAATTGTATTTTGTCCAAAAAATTATGGGAATTTTTTAGGGGTACCAAAAATGGGGTACTTTCAACACTACTAAAAGGGCCATTTTCATTATACCCAAACCGCTGAGTTGACAATAAAAAAAGGTTGATATTATGAGTTTAAGTTCTACAGCGTCGATAAAATTTGAACTCCCGATTTCATTGATTTTGTTTTTAATCTAACTGCTTCGTCATTTCGTTTCCTTTAATAAAATTTGTTTCCATTAAATTGTCAAATCCATTTGGACCCAATCACCCCTCAATTATCAAATGTCCGTTAATATGAGCCCGCAGAAATTTTTTCGAACCTGTTTAAATCTACAGAATTTTTATTTGAGTCATCCAATCACGTAGTTTAAAATTCTTAATATTTAACAAAACAAGTGTGGAAAATTATAAATCGGAAATTTCAAGCATTCGGTCAAGGCTCAAACTTGATGTAAAAATACAGCTAATTTCAAAGTGAATTCATATTTAACTAGTCCGAGAGCCACCGCCTGAGGCGGTGGGGAGGATGGCTTCTGTCAGCTTGCGCTTATTGCCTCGCTGCCAGAGCCCGGTACATAGAAGGAGGGGAATGGAGTTTAAAATGTTCCGTCATCCTTCAAATTAATGGTATAGGATGGAAAATGTTAAACCGTCTCTTACAACCAAGAATTACTAGTACATAGTATGAAAGAAAAAACCAGCCACAAAACTTGCAAATCGTTTGGCCGCTACATGAAAAAATAACAAAATTCCTCCAGCCAATCCTTTGCTTCGTTCTTGAGAAAAGTAAATAATTTCTCCTTTCGCACCGCATCCTTGCATCTCCTATAAATCATTTTAAAAAAAACCAAATTACTACATTTTCATCGCATTGTAAGAAACAGTCATCAGAATCGCATTTTAGGTTTCCAAAATTGATTTCTAATATCATTTTGGCATACTAATTATTACGGTCAAAAAGCCAAGAACAAAATATAAAATGATTTTTTTTAAATTTAGGTTTTGCGTCCTCATACTTTACTTATTTTTAGAATTACTTATTATTATAGAATTTTTGATAGATCGATTAAATCATTTCGAAGCAGCTACAGACCGTATTTTAAGACACTAATCGGCATTATCGACCAACACGACACAATTTCCTGGGATGTTTTGAAAATTTGGTTACCTCATCAAAAATTGTGTCATGCCGGTAATGCTGAATTTCATTGTGATTAGTTGGACAAATGAGGCATTACAATTCTTCCAAACATTTTAAAAACAACTTCGCAAAAGGCAAAATTTTCAAAAAACAAGTTTCAAAATTATGTTAACAATCGTCTGGAATTTTCTACATCACATTTAAATAAAGTAGTTTGGAATCACGAATTTACCAATAATTAATCCATTCAAACGATCGAGCACAGAAATCGTGTACGTTGTACAGCTTTCCTTTCTTAAATAAATTGTACGCATTTTTTGGATCTATTTTTGAATTGCAGATTGTCATAATAAACATGCTACAAATGTCCATTGCACATTCAGCTTCATATTTATGAGCCAGAGAAAAGACATCCAACGTATCCTTCAGCGACATTTCCAGTAGTTCTGTAGTAACATTTCCCCCCATCATCAGACCAACGAATGTTTTGAGAGCAAGAAATGTCGTGTCGGAAATTCTAACACAACCCGTTGCCTTTTCCTCCATGTCAGTTTCGAAAAGCATTTTTCTCAGCACTGGGCTAGAAGCTGAATTTCAAAAACAAATTATTAAATTACAAGCTTTATAAAATACTTCATGCCTCGGTAAACTAAGGCAATATATTTTCGGACAAACTGAATAAAACACGAAGCTTGCGATAACATTTTTAGTAATCTATTTTACCTGCCACAACGAATTTATTAGCCCTGATTTTCTGATCTGGTCTTCCATCAATGACAAATACCACTTCCACGTCATCAACTTCCCCGCCCGCATTTATCCGAGGAGATTGGAGCGATTTCATTAGCGAAGAAATACCCACTGTAATTTCATCAAGACCTTTCCTGGCGGAAAATCCCATGTACAATCTTGTAAACAAAACTATTTCGCAAGACACTCGACGTCGTTTCTTCGCAGAGTTAAGCATCAGTTGTCGATATTTTGATTTTGGAACAAAATCTTTGCATAACCAAGTCTTCGTAGATTGGCCCAAATCCAAATGAGTCCCTGCAAGTAGCTTCCATGCTTTTTAAAAAATCTAGTTAAAATTTCATAAGCCGTGTTGTAACAATTGTTTCTTACATTTTTGAAAACAGTCTTTTCCATCCAAAGAATTCAATCTAAATTTCAAAGCACAAGTCCCCAAATTAATATTTTGCTTGTAACGGAACGTGTCTTTTATTGCTTCACCATTCCATTTCACATGTAATTGATAAAATCCAGGGGTGCTCTTGAGTAATTCAGCGTCAGTGATGCAAGAAGATACTTTCAGTATTTCAAGGCTCCTGTGAATGAGGTCACATAAAACGTAACAAATTATTTCTTAGGAATATTAATGAACAGATATATACGCATTAGTGGAACGTTACTTACACTTCCAATTCGTAGAGGAATTGCTGGTAATCAACCGCAACATTATTGGCCATTTTCAATTGAATTTTCTGGTTTTGGAATTCCGGGATGGACTTTCTCCAATGTATCCACTGAAAATTCATGAATCAACTTGATTGTTCGACTTTGGCTAGCAATAAATGAATTGTTGTCGTTTTAATATAAAATAACTGAGGTAGCAATCACCGATTGCGGAAAGTTACTGTACCTGCTCAGTCATTATGGTATGTATATGACTACGGACGAACAATTGCTTTTTTATGTAGCTGCTTAAGGCCGGTTTAAAGTTTATACTAATAGCTTCAATCCGTGTGGTCGAATCAACCTTTCACACCTGGTGGCCTGGTTAAGTGAGCAAAAATAAGGAAATTAGATTTTATATTATTATTTTCCAAAAACAAAAAAGCAAGTTAGAATAAAATTACGATATTGATTACTTTAGCCTATATTTCTCAACCGAGAACTTGCAGTCACTGGTAAGTTGTTCGTGCTCCTTACAATTTCACTCAACTACTACTACGGATTCGTCGTTCCACGTTGGAATTCTGGCGTTCATCAATGTGCGCATTAGGTTTGTATGAGGTAAATTTAAGTTTAATGAAAGTACGAAGATTTGGTTCGGCCGCGCTATAGCGGTGTGCGCGCGAAATTCAAACGGAGCCGACGTTTATAAGTAAACTAGCACAGGGAGAGCCCACTTCGTGGGCGAGCCTAAATCAAGCCTGCTCTGAGTGTGATTTAAGCTAATCAGGCGGCTTCTGCCAGCTTGCGCTTATTGGCTCGCTGCCTGAGCCCGGCACAAAGAAGGAGGGGAATGGTGTTTAAAAATGTTGCTTCATCTTCAAATTACTAGTAGAGGCAGCCCACTCCGAGGGCGAGCCTAAATCAAGCTCGTGGTGAGTAATAATCGCAGTCCGCGAAGCTTGAAGGCGGTCAGTTTAGGATATACACCAGGGATAGCCTTTTATATAGTTGTGATGTTATAGGATCGTTATCGTTAATGCAATTAGTGCAAAGGATTTGAAATTTAAGATGTCTGTTGGGCACGGGGAATTGCTTTCCCTTGCAACAATATTAAATATGCAAAATTATGTACGAAAGACATATTAGTGAATGATTTGTAGGCACTGCGGTGTAATTGTAGACCCCCTATGTTTTATCATGTAAGCGGTAGTTTTTTAAAAATAATTTGTAGACGTGAATGCATGTTCATTTTATTGATTTTAGACTGCAGGAAGACGAGTTGATTGTGGAGTGGTATAATTATGTAATTAGTATGTGGGTAGCCCTGAACCCCGTGTGGACTAGTGTGGAGTGATCGTTTTAAAAGAAATAAAAGTGGCACGAGCTTTTAGTCTTGGTTTCATTGCTCCAACATAATTATATGTACATCGTTCCTATACTAAAATTTTTGTGTCACATATCACAGAATTTAAAGAAAAAATCACATAAATCATCGAAATCGTTGGAAATTAAAATGAAAAAATCTTTCGGGATATTACAATTCGACGGGAAATATTTACCAGACGAACTCTTAAAATCAGGAAAATATTCATACCGAAGCAATTTACTGCAAAATGTTCAACTCTTCTTGTGGACCCGCGATTTGAACCAAATCAGGCAATGCAATTTTTTGCTCAAAATGACATGGTTTCAATCATTTTACATACAGAGATTACTGAACATGAATAATTTTGTCTATTACGAAGAAATTCTTGCACAATCGAACAATATCTCGACACGTGACCGTCGTCGCAATATGAAACTACATGTCGTTGGATACAAACAATTAACAAGATTGATTATCCCCTGTAAAGATACGGCTAGTCAATGCTATAACTTCCTATTGGCAAAACTCTATTGTAAAATACCACATTTTTTCCTAACAAATTACACGTATGGAAAAATAGATAGACCCATTAATTAAAACCTGTCGCTTCTTAAATGCGAACAACCTCACAATTTTGACAACGAAAGATTAGTGTAATAATTGTTCCACAAAATGTCTAACCAATAAATATTGAACTGACGTCATTTCCGTCCTGGAACAATATAATATGTAAATGGATTGGGTTGTTCAGTATTTGTCTATTAATTTGTTTCTTATTGTTTTTATCCACACGGATGCGTCACATTTATTATTTATCACATCTTGAACAATGCAATGAAGTTAAAATTCCAGACGTTGGCAAACAGTAGTATCACCAAAACATCCACTAATTTCTTTGGTGTTTTGGTATAAAAGCTGGAAAATCTCCCTCAATTCTTCACACTCTTCTCCCGGATCAATCTAGTCATCTTTCGAAAAAACATCCAACAATTTTCTTCTAACTGAGGAACAGTTCCTGAAACTCCCATCATGACCAAAGTCTCCCTCTTTCTCTTCGCCGTCCTCGTGGTTTTGGCAGTATTGCCCAGTATAAATGGACAACGTCAACAACGCCCACAACGTAAGTTCTTACATGAATAACGAAAGAAATATTTTGACAATTTGATCCTTTAGAACTATTTTCACAACATGTACATAAACTATATTTTGTATTATTAGGCTGTAGTCGGAACAGACGATGTGAAGAAGGACAAAAATGTGTTCGGGTGACTCTGTTCACGGGAGAATGCTCTGCTGGTGGTAAGTATCTGTAGTATCTTGTACCAATAGCAATACGCCTGGTTGCTACTGAATTTTACTGTTTCCGGGTTTTTTATGCATTAAATCTTTTAATCGCTTGTCATTCTCATCCATTCCTGTATAATGTTTTGTTAGTTTCTAAACTGCATAATGTGTAAATTGAATCAATTTTTTAATCATGGCGTCAATTATTATAGTCGAAAGAATAACGATATAACAATAATTTTAACAGCAGTAATTTCTGATTTTTATAATGGGCTCATAATGTGCGTCTGTTGCAGGGGAGGGTGAGCGCTGCAATCGAGAAGCACCATGCAAGACTGGAAGTTGCCGATTCGGACGCTGCCCAAGTAAGGCTTTTGAATACAACGAAAAAAATCGAACTCATTTAATGTATTTTTTGATGACAAGTTAATCCGATGGATGTTTGATTGTCATGCAAAGCTCATCTTTTATTAGTTGATATTTTTTAAATCTTGTAAGGAATTTTTAAAGTAATTTTAATGGATATTTATCTAGGAAGTCGTACTACAACCACTACTTCTAGTACCGAAGTCACAGATGCTCCTTCTAGTAGCGATGCCACAAGCGATTCATCTAGTACCGATGTCACAGGTGCTTCATCCAGTACCGATGCCACAAGCGATTCATCCAGTACCGATGCCACAAGCGATTCATCTAGTACCGATGCCACAAGCGAATCATCTAGTACCGACGTAACAGACGCTTCATCTAGTACTGAAGCCGCAGAAGCTTCATCTAGTACCGAAGACATAACCACTGATAGCGTTAGTACTGACAGTACTGCTTCCAGTTCTGAAGAAACAAGCACTACTACCGTAGCTGCCTAAACCGTACATAGACGTCCTATCTAAATCATCTATTATTATTAGACGTCCTATCCAAGATCGGTAAGCTGATTGGCAATCCGCTTCAGGCTACACATTCAATCGGTTTTTTTAATATTTACCAAGTCTTCGCTGAGACGTGTGAACTCATTTCGCTAAAATTAAATATCTTCTTATTCAATGAGAACGTTCTTGTGTTAATAAAAATTAGAATTTTATTCGCTCAAGCTTTATTGGTGAAATACATTTAATTGTTAAGTGGTAATGAATTAGCTGAAGTGAAATATCACTGCCAACCTTCTAATTATGCATATCATTATTTATTTATTTATTATTCTAATATTTAAATTATCCCCTTACAACTTTTTTCATTTACAATTTACACAAGTATTACGAATAATTTATCTCACCCATGGGGTTTAACAAGCTGGATGAACATGAAACTTTGACCCATTTTGATTATTCTTTCTAGAGAATGCGCAAAAACCAAAAGACGCGTTTTTGAGTAATAATGTAGTTTTGTAGAACGCTCAAATTTTGTGTGAAACTGTATTTGCTCTGTAATTGTGGAATTTGTGACTAATTTGGAAATTAAAATCATATGCATCCCGTGTAAAATATGATTTTTACTGGGCTCCAAAATTGCAGATGCTACTGATTGTAACTTAACCTGACACATTGCATTCGTAGGAAACAAAATAGGGGAATTCAAATTTTCTCACTGTATTGGCAAAAACTTTAGGACCACAATATATTTTTAAATTGATTACGTGTTACGAGTTACTTTCGAGTTCTCTATTTTTTTAAAACAAAATTGGGGGCATCAACAATTTCTTAGGTGGTTAAAGGAGACTGTTTAACTTTGGTGTTTAAAAAAGTAGCTTCCTTTGTGGTAGCTGACTGAAATTCTCCACAGGGATTCCACTTGCTAAAGGTAAATGGTATTTGTGATAGAAAGAAAACATTTCAAAAACAGTTCACTTAGAAAAAGAATATTTTAACAGAATTTTCACCGCTTTGGTTACAAAGAGTGACAAAAAAATAAAAAAAGGTTTCATGTGTATAGTTTATTGTTTATAGGCAGAAAAAAGGCCATAGATTTCGCATAAGGCCAAGGGTAATGTCTATGGCCTTGGGCAGAATTAATTGTATGTCGGCAAATTTATTGCTTCAAAACTTTTATTTCCACATATTTTTTTCAACAGGTTCTAAAAGATAGTGAAAAAATAGTTAAAAAGTGATGGCAGGTGGAATGAAAATAAAAATCGGATTTTGTCTAAAAGGAGTAAAAGGTTATAGCCATTTTGGGGGGGGGTACCAATAATCCCATTATCATTATAAACCCTCAAAATCCCTTGCAAACATGTTTAAAAAATAAATAAATTTTGGTCTACTACAACTATAGTTGTACTCCACGTAGAGAGATAAGATTGAAAGATTCTGAAAGACTATAAGTTTAGCTTTTAGAATTGTTGTTGCACCAAGTTGTTCTTTTCCAAGAACCAAAGGTATAGGCTGATTAGCATTGTGCTACTGACAGGTACGAAAATGTCTCAAAATCGGGTACAATACGAGGGGGTCAGAAAAATTAAAAAAAATTATTTGTCCTAGTCATACCTTTTTTACCTCATACCCTTTGCCTCATAACTTTGGTTCTTGCAGTAAAGTAAAATCTGAATCAAATCCAAGCATAACGCAATTCTGAACTAAAAGTCAGTGATTTGTACATGTTCTCATATTACTTATACGTCTTTCATTATTTGTATAGTAATATTTGTCTCACATATCACATAATTAAAGACAAATTGCATAGATTTTCGAAATAGTAAGAAATTATAATGACAAAATATTTTTGGGCAATAATGCCTTGGAAAAGATTAACCAGGCGAATTTTTGTAATTCAGAAAATTTTTATACCGGTGAAATTTTTGAAAACTGCTCAAAATGCTCTCTTATATACCCAACACAATAAGGTGGAACTAGCGATAAGAACAAGAGCCAAATGACAATTTTCTTATGTAATTGCTCTTTGATTTGACGGGCATGGAATTGGAGAATAGTTTCAGGTGATTAAAATAAGCCTAAAACAGAAAATACAAAAATAACTAAATGCTGACGTATACAATTTACTTACAATTAGACCAACTCGGTCGAAATGACGACAACTACTACAATTTGCGAAATAAGTTACGATTTGAACCAAATCACAGCGTGTTTTTTGACCAGTTTGGCGGCAATTCAAAATTTCCCGAAAAACAAAGTAATGAAAAAAATTGATGTAC
>JAQFXU010006292.1:0-10449 GCA_034693705.1 Spatulosminthurus flaviceps | reverse complement strand
GACCGCAAAACCAGACTGTCTTATCGAAAAACCGTCTTAAAGGGTAACCGGTTTAAAGGGGGTCTCCTTAATGTTAACTACATGGAGTTTTGCCGGGACTTTCCAATTCGACCGCAGTAAAGTAAAACCGTCTTAAGCGTAGGCCGTCTTAGAGAGTTTTTACTGTATTTTGTCTTCCAAATTTCAACATTGATTCTAATACAATTTTATTTACCAATTCCATGCATGAAACCAGAACAATTTACAAACTAGAGTTGAAGATATATATATATATTATATCTTATTATTATATATATATTATATATATATATATACCATATTTTGAAGAATGTTATTAGAAAAATCTTAGAATGAATATATAATAATATTTATTCGGGTTAGAATGAATATCGTCGGGTAAAGTCCAAAAGGCGCTATATGCAAAAATCGCTTATACGGGATTTAACATGTATTACCATGCTTAAGCGATTTCTGCATATAGCGCCTTTTGGACTTTACCAGACGATATCTTGAATATCTTTGAAATTGTACGGCAGTTTCGATCAGCTTCCATATGATTATTAAGCATCACGGTTCCTTAAGCCTTTGTATTTCAGTGCCTTTGTTACATTCACCGCTGCTACCATATGCACGCAGCCACCCCCAGGTGAGCATTCTTTAATTTAACTAATGTTTTCCTCTCTACTATTTTAACCCTTCTGAAGAAAAAGCTATTCGAAGAAGTCACGGAGCAATGAACCAAGAACTGTAAATAGCAATTTACTCACGGGATCAGCTTTTTATAAACAATATGAAAGGACCCTCAATCCTATTGGTCACTTGCTTTCATCCTCAACTCTTTATTGTTAAATTTGAGGTTGTCTCAGAAAAAAATGTTCTTCTACTTACCCATTCTGAGTGAGAGCATTGGATTCTCGGCTCATTATTAAATTTGACTTTGCTTCAGACGCCTGTCCTTCCTTTAATCGTTTGTGAGTGAGCTTAGCCAAATCTCTGTCCTTTTTGGGTTTTATAATTTTACCTACAACACTTATCATTCAACTCATTTTTTAAAACGTATATTAATTAAAATCAAGATCAAGTTCATTTTGCCACCGAATAAAATCACTGATAATTGTAAAAAACAGAAGCCTTCACCTTCATCGAAGAATTGAACCAGAAATCCGAAAATCCGAGGTACGAAGAGAAGGCAAAACAGAATTCCATGTTTTTCTTTTTCAAACGTCCTGAGCTTATGTAATAATTATTGTTGATTAATTCCTTTTAGAAAAACAATCTTCACAACAAATATGGAAGCTTCGCCTCCCCAACAAGGTCCTTCCAAAAAGCTATGCAGAGAGGAGGATCATCCAATTGATATTAACGTATTGGAGCACGTTCCACCCCAAGATCGAGTAAATGACTTGGCCATTGAAAGTGTCGCCTTCTCACAATATCCAGTAAGAATCATTTTGCTGCATTACTGACCATCTACGAATGAGGGTTGGAAATTTTTCAAAAATCTGCTTATTGTATTTTTAGATTCTCAAAAATATTTGTACCTTCCTAAATCCCGACGATTTGGAAAACTGCTGGGGCATAAGCAAGGATTGGAAAGAAGTAGTTGAACCCTTGGTCTCCGTCCACTATGATATTAAAATCAACATTGAGAATACAAGACGAATCATCCTTACCAAAAGGGCTCGTTTCAATCGAGGGAATCAAACAAAATACGCGATGGACTTGGAGAATGTGATCAAAACTGTGGAAGAGGCCTTGCAAACTCACAATGAGAAGGTGGTCCTGAGCTTATCCATTTCTGGTCTGAACTTTGACCGTCGAAACCGCAGCGTAGACGACTTCTTCTCAAAATATGGACATCTTGTTCAACACTTGAGCTATTCAGTGATGCAACAAGCGCATCTGAACGTGTTTTCCATTTTTTTACTCACAAACTTTCCCAAATTAAAGACATTAGATTGTTCCTTTCTTATTGTTAGACTTAAGGAAGACTCTGAGGAATTTGAATATTTCAACCCGGATTTGCCAAAACACCAACTTTTACAATTGAAGAAGATTAATTTTGGAGCGCCTTTTCATTACGATTCAGAACCATTGGGAAAGTTTCTGAAAATTGGGCCGAATCTGGAAGAAATCCTGGACTTGCCCATTTGGCTTATTAATGTGGTTGCGGATAAAATCCCTATTTTAAAGTCCGTCCGATACAATCTCAACGAAGTGGATGCATATGCGGCAAATGGATTAACACTTGTGTCGGCTTTTGAGAGGCTTGCAGAGCTCCAACCCAAATTATCTTCTTTCTACCTTAATCTTTATGATTGTTTCATAGAACAACGGCCCACAGTAGAAAGGTTAAAGCCTTTGATATTCTCGATTTTACAAAGTAGCGCTGATAGTTTACGCTCCTTTGAAATGGCCCCTACAGAAGGGCACTGGTTTCAACAATTACCTCAATTAAAAGGGGTAAAAACGCTCATTTTCCAAAAGTCCAGTTTTCAGTTTGACGACGCAAGGTTTTTCCCAGACGATATGTCCCTTGTAGAAACATTTCCAAATGTGAGTGAAATTCGTTTGGGGACTGAATCATGGGAAAATTTAATCAATCAAGAAATATTACCTGAGATTATGAATTCCTCGTGGGGATCCCAAATAAAGCGGTTGCACATCGGGCGTTTAGCATTAAGTTCCCTTCCCACGATACAAAGCGTGTTCCCGCTAATTGAGGATTTGGAATTTTCCGCCTCCGTTACTGAAATTGCAGAGCTTTTGCGGGCATTTCCAGAGTTTTGTCCACATTTAAAATCCTTGGCAATCACTGTGGACGGGGAACGCCTGAGACCTCGAGCAGAATTACTGGACTATGCTTTCACTGGTCTACCTTCGGATGTTGTAGCTTTGTTACTGGAACCATCCAAGAGGGGAATTTTCTCAGATGATCAGATTGAAGATTTTAAGAGCCAATCCACAATCTCAAAATTAACAGGTAAGCCATTTGAGGCTATAATTTATACAACAGCAGTAAGTTTTCAATGTCGTTGTCTTAAAGGTATCTCCTAACTAATTGTGTTGATGGTTTTAATTTGGAATATTCAGAATTAAGACTATTGAAGTTAACGCTAAACAAAGCCTCCATTTACATGGAATCTGCTAATGTTTACAACAGACTCACCCGCATCAGTTACGAATTTGGTTTCCGACTGCTTCCACACTTAAAAGTGTCTGTGGCAAATTTTAAAGGACTCCACTTGTGAAGGTAAATGTGAAACATTTCTTAAAATCAATAAAAAATACCTAAAAGTTCAATGTAAACAAACGTAAACGTTTATTGAAAATACCAAAGTGCTAAAATTGTATTATTCAATTAGTTTTGTGGGTTTTCAGTTTGTATTCGAACACGTCATAGCCATTTCCTACCAGCAGCAGGAAAATAGATATTTAGTATCTTAAAAAGGTTGGCCAATGGGGAAGAAGCAAAATGTTGGTGTGAAATCAAACAGAAATGAAATTATGTTGTGAGGCATGTGGTCCTGTAAGCAATAGGAAAGGGGAATGTTTTGTATTTTAACTTTTAATTTAAGGTGGATTTCAAATTCCAAAAAAAATTAGTTACGCTGAAAAAACCATATTTTTACTAAACATGATGGTTGTATGAATGGATAATCCTAAAAAAATTGTGACACAAACTAAAACCGGGCCAAACTTTTTATATGCATCTTTGTCATCCTTTCGAGAGAGAATGTTTGTTCATACAAAACGTGACACAAAGCTTACCCCGGAAGCCTCATTACTTACTATAGACCCCATTTGACGGTGAGAACTCTTTCGCAAGGCATGAGATAACAGATAACCCGTGCAATTTATGTATTAAATATCTATACACAATCGTATTTGAAATCATATTCGCCTGTTAACGAGATTTCATCGGAGTACGTGCTGATAAAATTGAGTGATAATTTCAGGGATGTACACAATTGCAAGTAACTTTCTGTACAACATGGCCGCTCATTTTCCAGTCAATGTTTTTGTATGTAGTGTATCTACTAGTCTATTAGAACCATCTAGCACCTTATCAGGAAAGAAAATACATTTGTATTTCATCCTATCATTTCAACTGTATTAAAAATTACACAAAAACACTGGAAACATATGTACAGTTGTCATAAAGGAGAGTCCAGATTTTCTAAAAATTGCTTTCAGTCCAGTCTTATCCTATGCTTGAAACAGTATCTGTGTTAGAAAAAAATTCAATGAATTCTTATGCTCATTTTCAGTTCTTTAAAGTTTTCCCAAGTACATTTCGTGTGGAAATGAAGGTTCCATTGGAAATTGTTAGCTGCATTGCATATAGCAATACATATATAGCAATTTAATGGTAAATTTGGGCTAAATTTCCAACCAGAACATCATATTTAAAAAAAACCGGATTCATAAAATCATTATAAAATATGATGTTCTGGTTGGAAATTCAGCCCAATTCCTGACCAGTGCGACAGAAGATGTCTTTCAGTCTGCCAGTAGCTGCGCCCAAACCAAACTGAATTCTTTCTCCGTATTTAATTTTAAATATTTTTTACGCTGCACTGGTATTTTTTAGCAATGAATCGAAAACTTCATTTTTTAATCTTTTTTGGAAACAATCTACGAGTTTTATCTTTTAAGTCTTGAGAGTATGTAAATGGAGTTTCCTTGTTGTGAGAAATGATTATAAGATACAAGAGTAGAGACACTAGCGTAGTACTCAGTGTAAACAACTTTATACTGTAATTATTTTACAAACCTCTTCTTCGCAGTAGGGCCATTAACCATAGAAAAAACTGCCTGCTGAAGGTTACAACTAATATTGTGGTGATGCACAACTTGAAATACTACGGAATTACTCGTCAAATGGAGGAAACTCGCTTTGCATGATAACCTTGTATCTTCAATTAGGAAGTTTTTTTTTCTATTTTGGCGTTGAATTTGGTGCATTTTTGTGCATGTGCATTTTTAATGGACTTTATTTACTAGCAACAATTCGACTTCAACGAAGTACATAATAAATAATCCCACTACATGAGGTATAAAAGTAATTATTGACTAGGAGAAGCAAGGAATAGCAGCTTCACTTGTCTCAAAATATACTTGAAATGATTACTCTTCTATTTTCTATTACATTTGGTAGACCAAAAATAAATGAGAGAATAAAGTCATTTATGTTCCCAAACAAAATTGAGGTTACATTTAAAAATCACAGGTGAATACCACAAGAGCCGTGCAATAATTTATAGTAATTGCCTATGTTAATTTATTGCACAACACAAAATGTTTTAGACAGCAATATGAAGAATTTTTCATAAAAATTTGAATATTTAGTAATATTTTTCAGAATTATTGCAATTACTATGCTGAGTATTGTTCTTATGGCATTTAACTATAACTATCTATGACTTTTCGTGTTACATTCACAATGACAAATGTTTCTGCAGTGATATTCTTGTAACTTCAAAGACTTATTCTATAAATATTTGGTGAGTAGTAATAATGGCAATAAGATTAACACAAAATCTAGGTTTCCTCGTAGGGTTAAGTAGAAGAGAAGAAATTTAGAAAGAAATGTTGAGATGGGTGTTCGGTCAACCCTAAAAGCTTGATACTCGCCATAGCAACTACTTTAAAAAAAATTTAGCCTTTGATTATTTAAGTGTTCCTATGTGCTACAATCAATGAGACAGCATTATCAATAATAATGCCCAGATACGTCAAATTCAACCCCTTGTCCATGAAGCCAAAGGACCCCAATTGAGTCCTCGTCGGTTGAATACTTTTCAGATACCTCCGAAACCAGGGATTTCCTCTCAAACGTTCCCATGACTCAAGAATTTTCCGAGATATTTCGTAACATTCTGCTCCCGCATTTACTGCGAATCTCAGACTTAGCCAAAGACCGGGTCCGAAAATCATACTTTTTAGCTTGTGATCCACCACGGCTTGGTAGAGATTCGTTGTTGTATTTACAATAGCAAATGTCACCATCACTATGTACATGTTTGCCCAATGCTGGCTATGCTCACGCTGAAGCAGGCTCAATACATTGTATTTCTTTGCCATGAGCTCCAGTTCGGCTGAGGACGGGCCATTTTTTTCACCATCTCGCATTATACAGCTATAGAAAAAATACCACTTAAGTATACAAATTAATACAAAAGATGTTCAAAGTTATTAATGCACATGCTAAGGAAAACAGTTGATCTTACAGCAAATATGAACTCATAACTTTGCCGTGGTAGAATACGATGAAGACTGGCCAATAGATGGAGAAAAATTGAACCAGGTAAATGTACACTGAAATTAGGGTGAGAAGAATCCCCAGGAATGTCCGTCTTTCTCCCGAATCTAACATTCCCGTCAAATGGTATACCTTCCCTGGTTTGGCAACCAACCTCAAAATGTAGATGAGGGTTGAGAGAGAGACGAACGTTGCAATCCATCCAAGTGAATTAGAATGGGAGTTTTTCCCTCTTGCTCCCTTCGCTTTGACCAACTCCTTCTCCCCCAGCTGGATGAGGTGATTGGTGTAGGAAATGTGGGAGACCCAGTTTCCAGTGATTTCCCTTAAAGCCATGACGCCGTCAATTGTAACCACAAGAACAGCTTGGAAATCGAAGAGGTCGCTCGGAGACGCTTTTTTCTCCCGAAAATATCGTACATGGATATACCGCCCAACCATGATGATCATGTAAAGAATCAATAGCCCGAAATTGAACAAACAGTGTAGTTTTTTAACACTGGAATTTGTCATTTGGAAACGCTTTGATCTGGAACACCATTTCCACGGTAAAATACCAATGAAATGCCCAATTCTCACTGATTTCACACATACGTTTGATTCGTTTCTGGTTCTCATAGTTTTCACCATAATTATTATGGCAGGCTCACAAATTCCAAATTGTCTTTTCTTGACAGGATTGTTTCCTAAAAAATAATTGGACAAGATATGAAAAATATTTGGAATTTCATTATTTCGAGGTATTGAAATAAGAGCGAAAATAAATAGCAAGGAAATGGTTTAGTTACCCATTTTTCTCCGATTTCACACGAAAATAATGGTTAAACTTACCAATGGTTAATTTAACCATGGTTAAGTCCACTGGTGAAATCAATGTGTAAATCCCTTGCTGGGTTCAAATGTAAACTACATTATTAATTTCACAGGCCCGCGTATCCCTTTCCAGAGCTACATATATGGACTATCGATATCGATCTTCGTGTGTTTCATTAGCTTATTGTTAGTTCAATGAGGTTTTCTCCCAATAAACTATATGCATACTTTCCTAGCCAATTTCCTTCATAAGGTTTGCCGTGGAATTTACTCTTACGTTTTCTCGAAGCATGAGCCAATCATGAATTATTTAAATGTTTTATCATTAAAGGAAGTTTCTATTGTCAACAACAGAAACATACTGAGCTGGGATGTTATATGTTTATACTTATATAAGGTTTTTATTCTAGAATACCCACAGCATTTTGAATCAAGTAAATATCATTTCTCTTATACGACAAAAATGAATACGTTTGTGTTACATTTTCAAGCTGCTGAAAGTTAAAAGCCCTGAGCTTAAAATTCACTATTATTGTCTGGCAAAGCCAATTATGTATTTTCGTAGTATTCATTATTCATTATTATTTCATAAATTTCAATTCCCAGATTCTGACGTAAAATGAAAATGATTATAAAAAGAAAGGAAGGAATTTTGAAAATTACATTTTGTGCATTGAAGGCTGGAACTTGTCCAGTCCCCATGTATATTTCAGCCAATCTTCCCGCAAATATTGAATCATAGTAAAGATTTATAAGAAACAAAGAAACTTCTGGACCCAAGTTCAAACCATTTTCATATCCCCGAATTCAATGAACTTACGCTCAGCTTATTGTGAAATAGAAAATCCTCCATAAAAAAGTGAATTGAATTTTTACACTATCGGTTGCAAACTTTTTGAAGTTAAAGTCTCTTTGCGTGAAAAGTTTGCATTATTTTTACAAAGAACCTTATATGAGAAAATCTGAAAGCACAGGTAATATTTCAGTACGTACCTTAATGGCCGCCCCTTCCTAAGATGAAAGGATGCACCCAATGTGTGTGTCTATACTTTGATTCCTATTGTGTATCCTGAATTTGCAATGCTTTTACACAAGAATTCTGTATATATTTTTTGCTTCTCCCAATATACCTTCGAGAATGAACTAAAGTTGTTCCAAAAAAGCTGGTCCTATATTGTATATATGTGCAAATCTATTTCTGTTGACTAGCCTACTTTGAAAGTTTTCCATGTCAGCTAAGCTACAAACATTTATGCTTCCATAACGGCTAACAAAATATACATATTGTATACATGCTTACAAAACATTTTCATTAGGTACATTAGGATGTTTACACCCATTCAGCTACCATTAATTAACTTTATGTGAGATTAAAATCAGGTAGTATATAAACTCAAGGAGGTAGCGTACATTGAGAGAAAATTCAACACACCCAGAAAATAAAACCGGTTTGAAATTTCTTCACATCATTGACACACTATTTTGGGTGTTAAGTTTTAGGATAAGGGAAGAAATATTCTTAACAAGCCTTTTATTATTCCATAATTACCACAGGAACAAATTGAAGGGGTTCTTAATATTGGAGTACGAATTTTGTGAAATACAAAAAAAAATAATTTCTGCTAGTATCTCTGTATAAGAGCACTTCATCAGCTCAAAACAGCACTTGTGGTGAAATGATATTATTGCAACTGAGCAGGAACCTGTGCTTACTAAAAAGCTTGTCAAAGTACGTATCCTGTATTTCCGAATACTCATGTAGGTTTGACGGAAGTTTGAACTTAAGTTTTTAGGGCGGCGTTAGCGGCCCTAGTAATTTACCGTTGTCCGTACGTCCGTACGTCCGTGGTGTCGTTATAGATGCTCAGAAACTACTTGACCGATTTCGCTCAAATTTTTTTTGACCATTACTAAGGTTGTCCACTCGGACAAGTTCAATTATGGTTGAAATCGGTCCGCGTGTTCGTCCGTAAAAAAATAAAAACCAGTTTTTTTTCGAAATTTTTTTTTTTCAAAAATTTATTTTTGCCTGAAAAATGTTTATTTGCAATAAACAAATTTTTTCAGTTGAAATTTATTTCAAAATTTTATATTTTTTTTTCAAAAATTTATTTTTGCCTGAAAAATGTTTATTTGCAATAAAAAATTTTTTTCAGTTGAAATCTTTTTCAAATTTTTTCGAAATTTTATAATTTTTTTTTCAAAAATTTATTTTTGCTTGGAAAATGTTTTTTTTCCAATAAATGGTATGAAAAAATGTTACGTTGGGTCATATGTATATAAGTTTTTTGTTGCGGGAATTTTTGAAATGACTTGAAAATCTTACATTAACGGGAGGGAAAGGAGACGGCCGTAGCTAACGCCGCCCTGCGCGACGGCATTAAATTATCGCGTAGCGATGATTTTTACTTTTAAACGACAAAAATCTCAAAAATATTATTTCACGCGGTGCAGAAATTCCTTTGTGATTCCAGTTAAGGAATGTAAGAATATATAACCCTAATTTTGCACCACCCACCTTATTTGTTCCTAAAGTTATGTGTCATTGATCCTCGAACCTTTGATTAAAAGCTTACCTGGGTATTTATGAGAGCAAATAAATATACCTTGCCATTCCAAAAATTATTCTCCCTGCTGGGAAGGTTTTTGTTTATGTTGTTAATTTTCTCTTATATTTTCTCGAAATGTGAGATGTTTTCACCAGAAAGTCCTTGTCTTTTTCTTATTATTTCTTACAATGGCAATACTATACAATACAATTGAGTTAAGTTACCTTCTACCTGCCTAGCCTACATATAAAATTATTAAAAATTTAGCAGCCTGCCTACATTGCACGTAAAATTTTCTAAAATTTGCTTGCCAGCCTACAATATGGCCTAAATTTAGGCATAAATATTGGGTATGCGCCCACCTTTGAGGGGTGGATATACCAAATCTCCATCGCTATTCACTCCATAGGATGCACAGGAAACTCGGGAATAGTCACGACTGATAACAGGTCGTTGATGTTATGGTGAGGCCATCTTCTCTCTTTTTCCTTTTGCCTCCACCGAACTTTTTTTTTCACAAAATTTAGAGGGATTGGGCTCCGGAGAGGTTTTTAAACCCCAACAGAAGGAGCCTGAGACCGAGGCGACCGCTTAGGGGAACACAATTTTTTATTTCCTGGGCTGCACTTATTAGGACTTCCAGCACAGGGGAAAATAAAAAAAATATCTCGAAAAACTACGCTTTTTTCGAACCGCGCACTTCCGCCAAATGAGGGGTATCGCAATGCACATATGAGGAGAACACGAACAGTCAGTTCAGCCCAGTGGTGTAGTACCGGGCCTCGGCCTGGGAATGGCATGGATTCGATCTACCCAGATAAG